>VKOC01008856.1:0-16837 GCA_009364415.1 Spea multiplicata | reverse complement strand
CACGGAATGGTGAGCGTCACGTGATGGTAACACGGAATGGTGAGTGTCACGTGACGGTAACACGGAATGGTGACGGACAGGTCGAAGCAGAATCAGAATGAGGATCGCGTTCCCTTCCGTGTTCCGTTATTAGGAAGGTGAAACGTGTTCTAAATCCTGTGATGTCATTATCCATCATATTGACGTCCGAGGTATTCGTTACCATGGCGATCGTCGGAATATAACAAGGTCCTTGTCTTGAAGATTGGGGGTCAGCTCGGTTCCATTAGTTGGGCATAACCCCGAAATACTTTGTCGCTGGTCCGGAGTGTCCCCCCCCCGTCAGTCTGTTTCTCTCCGATCCCTAGCAGCTTCAGGAAAGGTTCAGCTTGTGCCATTTCATTACCACCTTTTCCGGGTGGCTGATCGTGTCTGTCCACTGATCTGCCGCCTCTGGGCTGTTGCTGTCGCTGCTGATCCAGACCTGCAGACGAGGAGAATGAAGGATGAAGTCAGGGACATTTCCAGAAGCAGAGAACCCCCCCCTGACACGAGACGCGGCCCTGCTCCGGCCCCCCTAAGTAAGGCCCATCACATTTACTGCACTCCCCTCCCGGTGACTTCACCGCTGCTGCTCTTACCGAGACGTTAAACAACATGTCCCAGCTCGCTGCCGTGTTTCAGGGCCCGGTGTCACTTGTTTTTTGGGGACAGCTGCAACCGCGTGCGGCTTCGCCTCCGAGCCAAGCCGAGATCACTCGTCCCTGGTTTATTAGTTTTTTGGGCTTGTGGAGGAAGCCTTGGCTGCTGCACAAAACGCGTTGGGGAAGGGAGCAGCCGTTCCGTGCCCCCCCCCCGTTCCCCCCCACAGCACAGAGGACTCAGTGTCTGCCTGAGAAGCCCCACAAAGGGGCCGTAATTGGACTCCAATCTGATCCGGACTTTAATTCCCCAAAATATTCGAGGGACTGCAGAGCGGGCTTAGACAATACGCCCCTTTTCACGTAAACGATTGATATCCAAACGTCTATTCTTTTGGAGCCAATATAATTCACATAATATATTTTTGGGGTATTCCCCCCGCCCCGGCTCAAAGCTTACGGGGGCGGGGGGCGCAGATTTTAATTAAAGTTTTAATTTATGCTACGAATGAGATTCTAATTGCGCGGTGGAGGGCCGCGATTTCTGGGCCTGCGGCGGAAGTTATATACATAAAGGTATATCGTATAATTATAATATACAGAAATCCAGAAATCTAAGGGTTTTTTTTGCTATTTTTGGGTTGCGTTGGGACAGCGCCCCCCTCCGCCCCACCCGCTACAGCGCGGATGAAACCCCACCTGAGTATCGGGTTCCGCTGCCCATATGTCGTACGGCGGGATCTCGCCTCCGTAACTTTATTTAATAGAACACAATGATTGAATGGTCGGTTTAAGAAAGCGAAACGCGTTCCCCGCAGATGCTCCTTCATACGCCGATACGGGGGGGGGGGAATCGTAAGAACGACTTTGTGAGAGACGATGAAAGGACGGTCTGTTTCCACCACCCGAAGTCTGAAATAAACGTCCGGTGGGGGGTGATAAGTCACGGTGGGCAAACGTCCCAGGGGGGGGTTTGACCACCCAGACACCCCGGCCAATTGGTACCTCACTCTAGAAGCCCGAACGACTGGCTGCCCCCCGCGCCGCAGTACGACGGGAAGTTCTAGACTCCAATGAGCAAGCACCCCCCGATTCTTTTATATTCCGCCCCGATCCCTCAGCCCCTCCCCCCCCCCGGAACCCATTCCTACTCGGCCGATGAAACGCTTCCGTCCTTTCACCGAGCGGGTCTGTATAAGTTTCTACCTAGGAATTGTTTTGATTCTTCCTCCTCTTTTCTGCGACTATCGTGGAAGGTTCATGTTTGCTCCCCATTGTTGATTCCGTCCGCTTTATTTTCCGTTGCTTTTCAGTTGGGTTCTCGTCTTCTTCTTCTTTGTTATTCTATCTAAGTCCCTCGGTTGCTGAATGCTTATCTCCGTTTATTTCATCGAATGTTAATCTGCTGGTGGGTTTGTGGTGTGTTGTCTGATCTCTTTATTATGAAATCTTTTCTTTTCGTGCAGCTTTCTTAAATATATATGTTGTATATGTCTCTTTAGCCAGTGGGGGGTTTAAAAGCCATCAAACCCTATCAGTGGCCAGCCTAACCGGGGATGCGAGAGAACCGTACTAATAATGTTAGTTTTCAGTGTAAAATTCCCAAAATCCCTTCTTTTCTGCAGATTTTAATGTTGCCGATGACACCCACTGGTACCGGTGGGGGGGGGCATTAAAAACTTGGACTAAAAACCCGGTTTCTGATCCCAGTTCCACCTGATCCGCTCAGACTTTGGTTACCGGGCAGGTTAATCCACCTGTACCTATGCCAAACGCCATGGTAACGGCGCCACAGACGGACCCCCCCGCCGGACTTACTCAGAGAGAGGGGGGTCGACGAGCCGGGCAGGTTCTGGGCTTTTACGATCTGCAACTGAATCCTGCTGTTTATTGCTTGAAAACAGGTCCCGATCTGCAGCTCGGCGTGACAGACCTGCGCGGACACACGCGGTCGGGGATAGCAAAGAAACTGGTTTAAAAAGGGAATCTTTACGCATTAAAGAATTTTAGAGAAGAAAATCTAAAATCCTAATAACCCCCCCCCCCCCGTGGATGCATATAGAAGACCCCCGGTTGGTGCTTTTGCTCCCAGTATGTTATGGTCGATATCCCTGCTTGAATGCAGGTGACTCAATTAAGGTTTTCTTTTAATAATGGCAAGTCAAGGTTTCCATGACGACCGGTATTAGAGCCATTTGGGTAACACATTTGGCTACATAGAATCTTCGCGATGGGCTATTATGTCGAGCCAGCCGAGGATTAAACGGTTAAATAACAGGTAGGCCTGAAAGACGAGGGATAACAAAAGCTACCCGACGGGCCCGACGAGCAGACAATGCCAATCGCCATGACAATAGCCACGGCAAACAATGGCCGCCGCAGCAGCATTCCTGCACGGAAGCTGCCGTCCCACCTAGAGAGCCATAAAAGACCGCCGGGCCGGCAGCTGTGGGATCCGCCGTGACCCGCCTCCCCCGGGGGGGGGGGGGGGGTCTTACTTATTTGTCTCTCCCACGCACCTTTCAAAGCTCCTCTCGCCCATATGGGTCCATCGCTGGGGCTGGACGTCATGGAAGACGACGCACAAAAAAGTTTAATGCTTCTAAAACGGTTGCAAATATGAATAGAAAAAAAAGCCGCGGACTGGTAGGGCAAATACGCTTGTGTTGCCCGGACCCCCACCGCGGGCAGGCGCTTTCCGTAATCTTTTACTGCTGGGCGAGGAAAATATCATCTTACGATTCCTGCGCGGGGGGGGGGTATTCACTATGCGGACGGAACGCCGAGTCCTTCACTCACGGACACTTTGGACGACGGCGCCACGTCCAGCCAATACTCCCTCTCGTCCTCGCCCAGGTCGCGCAGGGACACGGAGCACTTGCTGATGGTTCTTTTCCGGGGGGTCAGGCTGAGGACCTTAAAAACGAGGCGCGCCGACTGCAGGGTCTGCAGCTTGATGGCGAACACAAAGGTCTCCATGAAGTCCATGTCCTGCGGGGGGAGGAGGAAGAACTCAGTGTCTTGGGGCAAACGGGGTAGATTTGGGGGGGGGCAAGCAGGCAAAAACACTAGGCCGGTGCAAGCGTGTGTTACCGACGGCCAGCGACACGCCGGGGACTCCCCGTGTGCCCAATGGCCATTCCGTACCTGTCTGGGGGTGCACTGAATATGAAAAAAAAAAATTATCCTGTAAGAGTTGCCATGGAAACGTCACATTTGTTCCACTACATCCAACAAGCACCAGAAACTACGGCACGAGTCACAAACGGGTTTGTTTCCTGCGCCGCGGAGCAGAAAGTTCAATTTTTCTGTACTTTTTTGGACGCGGAAGGAACTTTCTGCCGGAATCTATCATAGTTCGCTTCTTTGTAGCTATCATACCCCCCCCCGAACCCTGCTTTAACTCAGGTGACTCTGCTACGAAGACCTGCAGTTACTGTCTGCGAGGATTCGTAATGTAACATAAACTGGGGCAGGTCCCGTGCACGGCAACGGCTCGGCAACCAGGACGGAAAGTCACTTTTCTTTTTTTTCTCTGAAAATAACCCATTATTGTGACTTAAAACGAGATAACGAGGACTTACCAGAGCCCCCTCCTTAGCAGACGACTTAAACTGCACCGGTTTGGGCAACGTAATGATGCCTTTTACGTAGATACTCGGACTTTCTCCGCAGCCCGCCGGCCAACTCAGATCCTTTAACTACGAGAAAAAAAAGGCAAAATCCCGTGATTTACGTTCAATTAACTCCGGTCCCATTACTTTTAATTGGTGGCAGCCACTTACCCGACGGCTGCCTCCTGACACTCGTCACAGAGGAGAGTGCGGTATGTGAGTGTGCGCTCCCACTCCCTCTTATACTCGGCTTCTCAAAATTCTATTTTTTTTTTTTTAGAATTTGAAGTCTAATCATGAATAGATTAAGGGGGGGGGGGTAGGAAGAAAAGGCTTACCCCTCCCATCTTGTGCTACCCCGCCAAAGCAGGGCAAGGCGGCCGTGCAGCAAAGTGGGGGGAGGGCAAGGCTTTTAATATATATATTTTTTAAAAAAATCGTACATTAAAATATTGTATACATAAAAATGACGCATCTCTGGTTGAAAAAAATATCATATTTTACTTAAAATACAACATTTTTTGGAATATATGTAAAAATAATTGAGAGAGAGGAGAGATAAATAAAAATAAAAATTTAACATTCTGTTTGGAAAAATTAAAAAAAGACAAAAATGAGGTGAGAATGCATAAAGGAGCCAAGTCAGGGAGCCGGGGGGGGTGTGGGGGGTTGCGTTATACTTGAACGTGTCCTGGCAGTTATAGTGTTAATATCCCCGTGGTAGCCGGCC
Organism: Spea multiplicata; assembly: GCA_009364415.1. Taxonomy (NCBI): domain Eukaryota; kingdom Metazoa; phylum Chordata; class Amphibia; order Anura; family Pelobatidae; genus Spea; species Spea multiplicata. The sequence goes on along the minus strand of VKOC01008856.1, from coordinate 11,873 downwards.
CTGGCATTAAGCTTTGTGTAAACTGGCATTAATGTGTAATAAGACACTGCGCTCCGTGAGCGGGGATAAAGAGACTTCTGTGTCCTCACCTGCAGCATGGTGATCCAGATTTGCTCCACGGCCGAAACGTATCGCACTTTGAAATTCAGCCTCCCCAATTCCCTCTCGTCCCCCGATAATGTGGATTGTATCTGCAACATACGCCCCCCCCCCCCCCGTTAGTGTAAAATACTTAGAATGATGAGAGTTATGGGATTTTTGTCACATATGAAATGTATTCAGCCAATAGGAGATGGAGTTTCTGCCCTGCTTATCTTCTATTGGCTGCTCATCCTAATTCCTATTCCTATTAATTGCCTCCAGCCGGGGGGCCGGGGGGGGCTAAACGTTCTACAAATCTAATCGGGGTGACATTTATTAATAATGACGGAAAAGATGGATTATACCAAAAAATATTCACTCGGAACAAAATAATCCGAAAAGGCCATCGGGGATAAATCGGGGATAAATCGGGGATATATCGGGGATAAATCGGGGACACCGCGTCCTTACCCAGACTCCGATTACTGCCCTGGGAATCCTTTCTGGAGGAGTTGCTGCTCCGGATGCTGGAGACCGAATCGTATCTCTGGAAACAGAAACCACAGAATGTGAAACCCAGACCCCGCCGGCAGATCGGCCCCCAGCGGCCCCCGTCTAGTCGCTCCGTTTTCTCCTGCTGTAAGGGCGACTCAAAGTTAATCAGTGGCGTTGGTCTCGTCTTAGATTCAGGAGCCGGATGTCTGTCCCATGCATGTTTAATACCCTCACTGTATTACCCTCTACCACCTCTGCTGGGAGGCTGTTCCACCTATCCACCACCCTCTTAAGGTCACAGGTTAAAAAGCAGAGCATTGCTCCATACCTGCCGGCTGAGATAGTCTGCCAGGTGCTGAGCAGGCGCTCCTTAAATATTACACAACACGTATTTACCGAGCAATTCACCGTTTAACCCTTTAAGCATCGGCTTTGCGAGGAGTTCTTCTTCTTTCGACAGGTTTAACCCTGTCTTTGCCAAGCTCAACAACGCAGTAAACCCCATACACTGCTTTAACATGCTTTTTTTTTTTTTGCAGGGTCATGGAGCGCGCCAGGAATGGGGTGGAAAAACCCCGGACATCTTTACTCTTCAGAGACCAGGACCTGCCTCACGCACTTTGTTTAAATAAAGCCTCCTAATGCCTCCGCTCAGAGTTACTTCACACGTTTATTGCTCTGTTTCCTGATACAATAGCTGCCATCTCTCTGCAATCTGTACCCAGTACCTGCTGGCTGATCAGACCCGTTCCATGCACACCCTCTACCACTTCTGCTGGCAGGCTGCTCCACGTATCTACCCCCCCCTCAGTAAAACGCCTTTCCCTCGCATACCTGGAAGTGTCGCGTGGGCCCCGCCAGATCGTACAGCGAGCCGCTCAGAGCCGGAGAGTCGGCCGCTTTAATGTTCCTCAAATCACAAACTGAAAGGTAGACAGAAGCAAAGGAGTTACCACGGGGGGCCGCGCGTCTATCCCACGCAGGAGGCACGCAGCCACCACTCCCACAATGCTCAGCCAACCACCCACACCTCCCTTTTTTTGGGATGCGAGATGAGCGTCATGGGAGTTGCAGCCCCCCCCCCCGCCCGCCGGCGTCGCGGACGCAGTCATCGTCCCTCACCCGATCCGTAGAGCCGGGCCGAGCCGGGGGCCGGTTCTCCCCGCCTGCCCAGGTCCGGTGAGATGTGCTGCTGCACGTAGCTGGGGTTGTAAATGACATCGTAGTTCGGCCCCGGGTGATAGAAGGCGGACAGCTCTGCTTTGCGGTCGCTAAAGGTGGTCCTGGCGGACCCTGAAAGCCACAGGATATTTTACGTTAGAAAAGCAAGAAAAACGCACAGCGCCCCCCCACCCAGAAACCCAGGGGCCACGGGGGCTGCTGGGCCCTAGAAATTACTAATTTAGGGCCCCATATTGCTTCTGTTAGAGCTATCTGAGTGCCAAGTGCATGCGCGACTCCTAAAGATGTCTCGTAACGTATGGGTCTGGCTATACGAGACAGCCGGGTAGTCTCTGCCCGCCGGCGACCTTCGCCTCTACCTTTGAGTCCCTCCAGGTGAGACGGGCCGGAGAGCGCCCGCGGCTGGATATACGCCGGTTTGAACGTCGGGACCACGAACGGCACCTCTCGCCCGTCGGCCGGCAGCTTGGAGAGCAGATAATCCTCGCTGCACCCCACCTGTCTCTTTAGAGACACCGAGGACATGGGGGGCAGGTCGACGATGTGAGAACCTTTCCGGGCCGCCTCGGACGGGTCTCTCTCCGCCAGCCCTGAAAAGACAGAAACGCCGAAACCTAGAACCTGCCGGCAGATCGGCCCCATCCGGCCCCCGTATGTTCTCACATATCATTCGGATGAAGATAGGAGCGTGTCCACTTAATGAACATTCTACATTCCAGTAGTCATTTTCTGAAATAAAATCAGATCATTTTGGGTGATAATCCCGCAGTTTTTATCACTTTCGTGACGGGCGAAGCTGTTACCCCCGCCGTAGGGCAGAGCGGCAGACGCGGGGCGGCCGCTCCGGGGCAGGAAGAGCCACTCTTTGCTTTCCATTCCACACAAAGTAACAATCAAACCCCGCAACATCCACACTTCACAAAGTTACTCCGTAAAGTCCCCTAATCCCATCACTCCAGCCAGCCGATGAAAAAAAACAGAACCCTCCGGCAGATCGGCCCCAGTCTAGTCGCCCGTTACCCTCTACCACTTCGGCTGGGAGGCTGTTCCGCTTATACTTAAACTCCCTGGTCTTGTAGATTTATTATTATTGTTATTATTATTATTGTTATTATTTTTTTTCATTATTATTATTTTATTATTAATATTATATTTTATTATATGTTATTATTAATTATATCTATTGTTATTATTATTTTTTATTTTATAATTTATTGTATTATATTATTATTAATATTATATATGTATTATTAAAATTATTTTATATTATTATTGTAATTATTGTTATACCTGTTATTATTATTATGTTATATTATTATTGTTATTATTTTATTGTTGTTATTAGAATTCTATTTTATTTATATAGCGCCAACAATTCCCGCAGCACTTCTTACAGTCCCTACACTCAAAGAGTCTGGATCTGACAGACCTGATTCATAAGGGAAAGTCGGCTCGGCTCACAAGCTTACAATCTAGCCCTTCCGAATCACCCGACTGGCCGCTACAATGTATCACAAACCGAGTGTCCGGCTCACAAGAGGTTAATCTGCGCTCCGAGATGCTCTGAGTGGGCAGCTAGCGGGGTGAATATCTGGGAAGTGCCCCCCGCGGGATGACGCCCCGGGGAGCGGGATGATGATTGCGCGCATGCACGCACTCCCTTAGTAAATAGATGAGGAGCGCGGAGACTCCCTTCGGACTGACCTTAAATCCACAAACGCCGAGTCATGAGCGGCGCCACGTCCCAGCACCAAAGGGGCTCATCGGGTCTCTGATTGGGGCAACAGCATGAACAATATTCCCACAGCATGTCCTGTGATCTACCTTGGGTGGTGGATAAGTGGAACAGCCTTCCAGCAGAGGCGGTAGAGGGTAGTACGGTGAGGGTGTTAAACATGCATGGGATAGACATCCGGCTCCTGAATCTAAGACGAGACCAACGACTAAGGTTTGAGTCTCTACAGCAGGAGAAACGGGCGACTAGACGGGGGCCGCCGGGGGCCAATCTGCTGCTGGTAATGGTATCAACATTTTGTCACAAATTAACCGTTTTAGCGCCGCGCATTACACATTTCCCTGAATATTTATGAATTTTACTATCGGGTGAAGGGAAATCCTGGTTCGTTTGTATCAGTACAACCAGCAATTAAAGGGTTAAGATTTTAAAGAGATTCTATCACCATAGAAACAACTGACATTGTCCAATCAGCAGGGAGATTCCATTGGTTGCTACGGCGTTAAGAAACTTTTCAAACTTTACATTAAACTCACTTTTTTTAAAAAGAAAGAAAGAAAGAAAGATCAACTGTAGGGCAGTCGCCATGGAAACAGTGGAATAATACCCCTGCTGCACAAGGGAGGTAGGTGCAAAAAGTAATTCTCCTACGGCCTCTGCTGGGAGGCTGTTCCACTTACCTACCACCCTCTCATAAGAGTAAAACAGTAAGAAACAAAGGAAGCTCCTGCCTGCCCCAGCAGCGTTTGGCACGGAGATCGCGCTTTCCTTCACCTAATTATTTATTTATTATAATATTTATTTATTTATTACAATTTATTTATTTTTTATTATAATATTTATTTACTTTATTACAATATTTATTTATTTATTTATTATAATATTTATTTATTTAATGGCCGCTCACCTCTTTTATTGTCAGCTTGGAAACATCCCTTGCAGCAGCTCTTTATAAACTCTGCAGCCATTATCCATGCGACTCTCCGCTAACCGGGGACCCAGCAGCGGCTCAGGGAGATGGCACTGGTGATGAGAACGAGATGGTCCTGGTGATGGTCCTGGTGATGGTCCTGGTGCTGGACCTGGTGATGGTCCTGGTGCTGGACCTGGTGATGGTCCTGGTGATGGGAAGGAGATGTCCTATGTATGGAAGGAGATGGTCGCTGGTGATGGGAAAGGAGATGGTGCCTAAGTGATGGGAAGGAGATGGTCCTGGTGATGGTCTCTGGTGATGAGAAGGAGATGGATCCTGGTGATGGTCTTGGTGATGAAGAAGGAAGTATGGTCCTGGTGCATGAGAAGAGATGGTCTTGGTGAATAGAGAAGGAGATGGGTCCCTGGTGATGGGGGGTGGTCCTAGGTGTGGGAGATGGTCTTGGTGATGAGAAGGAGATGGTCCTGGTGATTGGTCTTGGTGATGAGAAGGAGAATGGTCCTGGTGGATGAGAGGAGGAGATGGTTCCTGGTGATGGTACTTGGTTGATGAGAAGGAGATGGTCCTGGTTTGATGGGAGGAGATGTCGCTGGTGATGAGAAGCCGAGATGGTCCTGGTGATGGGAAGGAGATGGTCCCTCGGTGATGAGAGGCCAGATGGTCCTGGTGATGGTCTTGGTGTGAGAAGGAGATTGGTCCTGGTGATGAGAAGGAGATAGGTCCTGGTGATGGTATTGTGAATGAGAGGAGTGGTCCTGGTTGATGGGAAGGAGATGGTCCTGGTGATGAGAAGGAGATGGTCTTGGTGATGAGAAGGTCCTGGTGATGAGAAGAGTTGGACACTGAAGCGACAGAAGGAAATGCTACTCCCTACAAGTAACAGCGATCAGCATTCTGGGTGTGAACAGGCAACATGCAAATAACTCATTGGCCGACGTCTCCGCATTCCCCGGGAGAACAAGGAATGAGAAGTTCCCGGGCAGGTGTTAGTCACAGACTTTCAGGAAGGACACTGAGACTCACTGAGGCTGGGTCATACGGGGCTTTATTCACTAAGCAGCGAGCTGCAGTGGGATGGAGCATCTCATGTAGGTCTTATGAAGGCACATCCTGCAACACATGGTTTGGTGAATACCTATCATAGTATTTAACATGAGAATTCATGTAGGTCACAGGGGCCCCTAAATTAATGTGGGCCCTTTGACATAGTTTACATTCCTTCTCTGTGTTAGCCTCTACCACTACTGCTGGGAGGCTGTTCCTCTTATCTACTACCCCCTCAGTAAAGTAAACCTTCCTTCCGTTCCATCTCAGCCTCTCACCGGTCTCTTGTTGTAACTTTTCTCCTCCTTTGGAATAATTCCCTCCCGTCCTTTGTTAGACCCCTCTATGGGTATCGATGTCCCGGCATCTCGTGTTACGGGAAAAAACGGGGGCTGTCACCTGCGCCTCGCAACATAATTAACCCCAAAATTGCCTGTTTTGTGTTATTTCTAAACCTCGTTTTCTTTCCCCGTTATGCTAATGAACCCCAATCACCCTCCGCCACGGAACACAATGCACGCAATTAACGTTCTGATTGGTTAAAGCGATCCAATAATTTGACCATATCGAGTTCTAAAGGGGCTCTGGGCTCTAACCATCTGCGGACCCCCCGGCCATACGGTGGCCCCCCACATCTAATTCCATGAGAAATGCTAGGATTTTCTCTTAGAATTGTTACAAATGTTTCCATTTCACAACATTGCCTGGAAAATAAAGAACGTTCCGGACCTAGAATGCCGTCCTATCCAAGAACAGAAGAAGACAACTCAACAGCCGAAGATTCCCAGCTTAAAAATCTGGGATTTCCACTCAATATTTCTCATTAAAGCCAGGTCCGCGCGGCCGGCCGATAAGTAACATGGCCTAGGGGCCACCAAACATGGATGAAAACAATCAGAGTTTAAAGCCCAGAAGGCAAGGGTTGTCCATGTTGGGTGGAAACCCAACTTCTCCAGGAGCTCCACGAAGTTCCTTCACGGTAGAACTAAGCGTTTTCCTTCGTTTTTTGGTGCTTGAAACTTGTTATTTTTTTGGAGCGCAAGCACTTGACTCAGTAAGGTGACTTTCTGACGCAACCGCTGGGTATCAGATGGGAATTTTCAGAGAACGCACAACATGTCTACTTCAAACCGAACTCAAAAGCCACGTTCCACGCCAAAGCACACAGTCTCAGCTAAAGACCAACTTTACGGAAAAAAAAAAAAAAAAAAAACCTCGGAGCCTCTCAAAATTAAGAAAAAAAAAATTCCAAAAACAAGATTCCGGATAAGAACGCTGAGATAAGACGGTTCCGAAGAGGCAGCTCGCTTCCCAACACACCAAAAGTACCAGAAACGGGTAAAAAGCACCTTTATTACCCAAACTATCTTTCCAAAATAAGGAAGAATTAAAAAAAATATATATTATTTTTATTTATTTTTTTATTTTTAAATATATAAAAAAATTTCAAAATAATATTTAATTTAATTTAAAGATATTATTTGCACATTTTCCATATTTTAAAGCATGATATGCGATTTTAGGCATAAGGGGGGGTGGAAAATCTCTGCCCCCCCCCCAATCTGCGGGATACTAAGGCTCCTATCATGCTTAGACAGCCACTGGAATCAAAGTCTGTAGAATATGGGGGGAAAAAAAGGATTTTTCTTACTTTTTTTTAGGACTTTCCGCCGAGCTGTCCCAAGACTGACGGAACTTTCTAGAGTCCGGAGGATAAGGAGGATTATTTTTTCGAGTAATGGTTTAATAACCGGTTTTAGCGCAGAAACTCCAGACGATTAGAGAGCAAAAGAACAAAAGCCGATTTATAAGCGGCGGAATGAAGTAAACGCTCACCTCTCTCACACGGGGGCTTCACCCGCGGCAACGCCGGCCGCCAGCCTCCATTTCTGCAAAAAATAACAAAAATCAAAAAGAAAAAAAAACAAAAAGTTGTTTTTTTCCCCCTTCTTTTTTTTGTATTAAACATACGCAGGAAATTCCTTTCATCCCAAATACTTCATGTCCTGCTTACGGTATTGGGGCAGAAAAGGGAATCTGGAAAGGGAAAGCGGATGAATGTGGCCCCTCGGCCCTCTCCGGCTCTTTGAAGAGTGACAGCCCCGGCCAGCAGTCTCCGAGTGAGATGACAGGGGTGTGAGAGACGGAATAAGAGCAGACGGCGAGCATCACGAATACAGCTTCAGCCTCCAATTAACCATTTCTCTGCCAGACAGCTGCACACCCATCCCCTGTAAAGCACATTCACACACGCACACACACACTCACACACATTCACACACGCACACACACACTCACACAATTTCACGCGCACACACACTCACACACATTCACACACACTCACACACACACATTCACCACGACGCACCACAGAATTCCAACTCACACACGCTCACACACACTCACACAGCATTCACAACACCATTCGCTCAACACACACTCACACACATTCAACACAACGGCTCACACACACTCACACTAATTCACACACACAACTCACACACACTCCACACTTTGTCATTCACACAGCATCAGTCACCTCACACACATTCACACACACACTCACACACATTCACACATTCACACACGGCACACACATCACACACATTCACACACGCTCAACCACACATTCACACACACTCACACACATTCACACAGGCTCACACACATTCACACACGCTCACACACATTCACACACGCTCACACACACACTAAAACACATACTCTCATTCCCACACTTCATATCAATGCACAAGATAAGAGACATACCAAAACACACTCACCTGAACACGTTCTCACACAGCCACGGAAATTCCATATACTGAGAGGGTGGTGGCTAAGCGGAACAGCCTCCCAGCAGAGGTGGCAGAGGGCAATACAGTGAGGGTATTAAACATGCATGGGATAGACATACGGCTCCTGAATCTAAGACGGGACCAACGACTGTTTAAGGTTGGAGTATTAAGGGGCAGACTAGACGGGGGCCGGATGGGGCCGATCTGCCGGCAGGTTCTGGGTTTTCTTTACATCCCGGCATTTGCCCCGTAGTGGGGTAAGTATGCATGATTAGGAGACGGGAGCGGGTATTAAATGCCAGCCGTGTAATAGGGTAGTTGATATGTTGGGAACGCGCCCGAATCCTGAAATGCCAACACACTATATAAACATTAAACACGCAAAGAACCGTGTACTTCCTGTGCAGAGAAACATGCGCAGCGCCGTGCACACCGACATTCTTCCATCTGTGCATCAAAACAGTAATTCTCGTACTGCGGGGAACGCGCCCAAAGAGCCCTAATCACACCATAAACTCACATTAACCCTGCGAGGGGCTCACAGTTTTTAGGGGACGTTCCACCAGTTTTGACTGATCTGGGAACTCAACGTATTTTTCAAAAGAAACTTTTTTTTTTCCTTAAATGCCATGAAATGTACAATTTGCCCAAATCTAACTAATTTTACTGAATATAACCCAAAAAAATGAAATTCTATATTGTGATTGTGAAGCCGCCTCCTGTACTGGGGATTCTTTCCTCGCACCCTCTGGATAAATCGTATCGTCGGCTCCTCTGTCTGGAATTTGTTGGAATTTTATAGATTAATTGTTTCTTTTTCAGAATCTGGGCATTTACTTTCAGTGCCCGGTAACGGGGTAACCCAGGGCATGACAGCCGCCCGGCACAGTCACCGTGATCACTACCCCCCCCCTGCTGTGCAGACTGCAGCCCATGTGCAGGGACTGGGACTACAGAGACAGGACTGCTTGTAGGCATTTCTCCGTATATCCCATGGATCTGGGGAGATTGTACTGGTATATATATATTTATATATACGTTACATGAATGCCTGCATATATACCCGCTGCCAGGGACTGTTATATATGTGCCTTCCATACACGAGGAGAATGCCGCTGCGCCCGTCTGCACCTGGCCAGCGTGGGACTCACCTGGTGGCACGCAGCCGCGGAGACAGCAGCGAGGAGTGAGGCGGGGAGGGCAAGGAAGGAACGGTGGGGCGGGAGGGCAGGAAGGGGCGGAGGGGCGGGAGGTGCAGGTGAGGCCCGGGGGGGGGGTGGACTGGGTGTGCGCTGGAGTCACCTGCAGGAGGAGGGCAGGCGGAGGCACAGGGGAGCAACTGCTGGGGTCATGGAGCTAGAGGGTCTGGGATTGGGGGTGGCTGTATTGATTGGGGTGCTGTGTAAATTTGGTGTTGTAGTGATTTGGGGTGCTGGTATGATTGGGGTTGCTGTATGATTGGGGTGCTGGTGGTCTTTGGGTGGGGCTGTGGTATTTGGGATGTTGTGTTATTGGGGTGCTGTATGATTGGGGTGGCTGTGGTATTGGGGTGGCTGTGGTATTTGGGTGGCTGTATGATTGGGGTGCCTGTGTTTGGGGTGCTGTGTATTTGGGGTGTTGTAGATTGGGGTGCTGTGTATTTGGGGTGGCTGGTGTATTTGGGGTGTTGGTGATGATTGGGGGTGCTGTGTATTTGGGGTGGCGTGTGGGTATTTGGGGTGTTGTAGTGTTGGGGTGCTGTGGTATTTGGGGTGCTGTGTATTTGGGGTGCGATGTTGCGATATTTGGGGTTGGTTCTGTTTTTTTTTTTTTTACACAAATCAAACACAGAAGTGAAAAGAAACGATTGGGCAGCCGATGGAAACCGTCCAGGGAATACCAGGGATAAAATAACCCCTTGAGCACCAATTCCACATCGCAGGGACAGGGGCAAGGGCAGAGGTAGGGGCAGGGATAGGGGTAGGGGCAGGGATAGGGGTAGGGATGAGGGGTAGGGATAGGGGCAGGGCAGGGACAGAGCCTGTTTCATGATTAAGAAAAATATCTACTTTTTTCCAAAGAATTTTTATGTTTACCTTTTAATGACGCGCTATCCTCCCTCTTCTCCGAAGTTATAGAAAGAGAAGGATGAATGGAGGAAAGGAGGAATGATGAATGGAGGAAAGAGGGGCACAGAGAGGGACTGGCGAGACTAAAAGAGGTATGTTAATCCCCCCCGATAATAGTGGCCCATAGTTTCAGATTTGCCGTTAAAAGCACGGTTGCAGGTGACAGCAATGACCACAGGGGTGGAGCTTAATGAAACCACACCCACCAGCACTAAAGCTCCACCCACGTTTTACTCATGCCCATTTTATCCCTTCTCTCTTTTCTTGCCCTTTCTGGGGGCAAATATAGTGTGAAATTCCCAGATTAGGAAACTGCCCCGCGGCTTGGTGGCCAGTCTCGTGGCCGCAGCGGCGGAGCGGTGTTCCCGCGGCCCGTGGCCCTTGCCCAGTAACCCGGCCGGGAGCCGCTCCAATTCTTCAAGAAGCTTTTAGTGGGCTATTATAGGAATTGATGCGGGGGGGGGCTTTACCGGATTGGAAACCTGAGCACCGGGTTCGGCCGAGTTCAAGGAATAAATGCCGACGGGCGTTCGTGGAGAGTCCTGCATTAACCCCTTAGTCGCTGGAAGCTTTTGTGTTTTCAGGATGACCAAATCCCATCTATAAACATTTAAAATGCTGCGCGCCCGCCCCCCATTTTTTCCTTACCGCCACCTGACCCGTGGCAATACATAGAATTTTACGTGGCCGGGGGGGTAAATTGAGACGCTCGGGGGGGCATCCACCTAGACTGGATTATCACCCCCCCACATTAATATTAAATCGTTTTAGTTACACGTCGGGCCAGGCATTGTAGTCGGCCCCCCAGCTGCCGTCATGTGATGCAATCCGTTAATAACCAGTACGCCGGTGAATGTTCTAGAATGTTCTGGGAGTTTAGGGAATAAAGCAACCCCCCCCCTCGCAACAGATGTTCTCTTCTCCTAGGAGACCCCAAAGACGTTTCCACGAAACACATATCGCTGCGTTTGGCAGACCATTCCCTTCATTCGGTCACATCTGGGCCATTGTGTAGCGGGGAGGTCGCGACCTTCACTCCCCGACAACGGGTACAAGAAACGGCCCCCAACGCACGCTGCCCGGAGGTCCGCAAAGCCCGACAACAAGACGGGAGCTGACATTAGTACAAGGAGCCATAATCTAAAACTAGAGGTTTTCTACGGAATGTAAGAAGGGTGGTAGATAAGTGGAACAGCCTCCCAGCAGAGGTGGTAGAGGTTAATACAGTGAGGGTATTAAACATGCGCGGGATGGACATACGGCTCCTGAATCTAAGACGAGACCAAGGACTGATTAAGGTTTGAGTCTTTACAGCAGGAGAGACGGGCGACCAGACGGGGGCCGGATGGGGGCCGATCTGCCGGCAGCTCTGCCCTATACCGTCATGCAGCTTTGATTTCTTATAACATATATGTTAATAAAGTAAATATGTTAATAATCACACGGGGCCGAGCGACGGGTCCAAAACATTACTTTTTTTTCTTTTATTAATGAAGTTC
>VKOC01008854.1:0-15257 GCA_009364415.1 Spea multiplicata | reverse complement strand
GCCCTTTATCACTCCCATCACTCCTGGATTCCAATGGCCCGTTATGTTCTCTGACCTAAGTTTAAGTTTAAAAGGCTAATTGATGATTAGAAAAGCCTTTTTGCAATTATGTTACAGCCACAAATGTCATTGTTTTCCACAAACACGGCTCAGTGACCTCACACGTTTCAGCAGTCTTGTGTAGTCCGTATAGAACCATAATAGTGATTTCTAGCAACATAATACCCAAGAAAAGAGACTATTTAAAGGTCTGTTATGCCACCCCTTTTATAACGTCAAGCCTCATACAAACTGTTATTTGGGGAGAAATGGATTTCCGTGAGGCTGCGGAGCGTGGGATAAAATATCAGCACTTTGGTTCTGTGAGGACGGGCAACGCGGGCTCCGTACAGCGGGTTTAGAAAGTGGGGCTTTGTTTGATGTAACGGCAGCCGTTTAATATGTAAGGGCGAGAGCCGGATCTCTGTGTATCGGGTCGTCGTAGTCGGTTCTTGTTACGTCAAATGAACGAAAGGACTATAAGAAGCGTAGCAGGAATTCTTGGCGCTATATAAATAAAAGATAATAATTTGGGGGAAAAATTAGGAAATCCAATACTAAATTTCCCAAAACTCTCTAATACATTCGCAGCGGAATAAATGCTGCCGGAGGAATAGATGTTAAGACTGCAAAAAAGAAATATATATCTATTATGTGTGCATTAATATCATTTTTATAACTAATGACCGTTCCAAAGGCTACATTCTTTCCAGCGGAACGGGTAAGAAGGCGTCCGCGTGTGAACAGATAAACCGTGACAGCTTCCTTTAACCCGTTATCTCCCGCAGACACCCCGACCACGGTCCCAGACCACAGTCTGTATATAGGAGGAGAACCGTTCACGTTGTTTCATATAGCGCCATCATATTCTGCAGCGCTGTACAATGAATCTTTTATGCAATAACAAGAGCGGGTTAATAGCATTAAGATATAACTTGTCAGATATTTTATGATCAAAAACATGCATTCCATATATTCTGTATTTTCCATTTTCCATTTTATTTTCCTTAATCATATAATGATTATTTTTTTTCTGTCTTTGTTCCCTCTTTGAGAACAAACAAGTATTCATGTATATAGATGCTTCAGTATATATTATCCAATTAGCGTTATCTCCAGGAGAAAATTAAGGAGTAGACGCCGCATATCCTTAGGAATGTAAATTGGAATGGGGGGGGGTACATTGTAAGACCACCAAGACCTAATTTACTACCTAGGAGGTAACGTTAAGAGATATGAGAGACCAAGGATAAATTCCAAACGCATATGTAATGGTTTTAAGTTATTTCTTAGACCAGAGCGTCTCTCACAGGTAAATTAAGAAATTACAACGGTGTAAATATGAGTAGAAATCCTAATTATAATGGGTAAAACCCACCGTTATGATTGGAGAATTCCAGCCAATAGGTGGAGGCTATGATAATGAGCCCTGTCTTTAAAAGCTTATGTCTTTAGTAATTGGGGATCTGACCCTAAAAAGAACGCACTCTGAAACAACGGCACCCTGAAATAGACAGACCCTGACGGACTCGCTCACCAAATGTACCCCAGAGAATTGGAATCTTAAGATCCTGGCACCATATTTAACTCTTAGAGTTACTTTGAGTTGTAAAATATATGACTTTTAGAAAGTTATATCTCTTCCCACTTAATTTCCTGCCACTGAACCTGGATTAATTCCTACAAGGACCGGCTGGACCACAGCAACAAGTGGTGGTTATTATTCTGAATAGAGGTGAATTTTGTCTTCTTCATATAGAATTCCCTTTTTCTGGGAAATAATATTTGGCGTTATTGTATATGATATTATTGTATATGACGGCTTGTGAGACTGCAGCTTATAACCCGTGATAATAACAATAATGAAAATTATGATTTATTTTTGGTTGCTGAGTGGAATGGAAATTAATTGTGTGTTGGACTCATAAAGTACTAATTCATATTGATAACTATCGATAATGTTCTGTATGTGGAATTAATTCATTTTTTACATGTTTTAAGAATTTTGTGTTTTATATCATGCAATGTGTGACTCGTATAGATATTTTATAAATTGTATTCACAATAAATATTTTTGATTGATTATCATTGTGATCTATATCTAATTTGAATTATAATTTTCGGCAATCTGAAAGAATTTAGGATCAGAGATAAAATATAGGGAATCTCTTTGTATTATTATTGTGGATGCGGTCCCACAAGAATTGATGGCGTCGTTATTTTGCGTGTGTGATAAAATATTGGTTTTGCCTTTTTTGTCTCATTAATATCCCTAACAAACTTAAGCCTTTTAACAATATATTTCAACCCTCCGGCCAGGGAGAGTTTAAGTGTACCGGCCCTGAAACGCACACACATACTTGTTACTTCTAAAAAATAAGCTTACCGAGTCCTGCACCAGTTGTGAGAAGTTAAATATTCAGAAATCTAAATAAGAAACGTCTTCCGTCTTATTCATGTGTGAAAATAATACAGTTTGGAGATTAGCCGGAATAATAGGGGCAATTATTTCATGGATTCAAATCACCGAGAGGAAAGCGCCCCCAGCCGAGAACCGAATCCTCCAATAACTATTTTTGTTTCTTTTAATGTTATTTTGTAGAACGCGTCGAACGAATCCCCTGGATCGCCCCGGAGTGCGTCGAGGACTACAAAGTTTTAAATGTTGCGGCTGATAAATGGAGCTTCGGCACCACGTTGTGGGAAATCTGCTTCAACGGAGAAGTTCCTCTGAAAGATCGGACCCTGGCAGAGGTATTATACTCCATCGCTGATAAAATAACGTGAACGCCGCAGTAAGGAAGCCGCGCTGTTGCCCCGTCCCATCCTCCTGCCCCCTGTGTGATCCCGCGGAGCGTATGCGGCTATTAACGGCGTCCCGCGTTAATTATGTTTCGCAGAAAGAGCGGTTTTACGAAGGCTGTTTCCTGCTTAAAGCGCCGTCCTGCAAGGAGCTGGCGGATCTCATCAACCAGTGCATGAACTACGACCCCAACCGAAGACCCTTCTTCAGAGCCATCATGAGAGAGATCAACAAACTAGAAGAGCAGAGTAAGGAACCGCACTTTCCTTGTTTTTATGATCTGCTTCAAAAATGTCCATTTTGCTGAAACCCTCCCCGTCCAGGGACCCCCCCCCATCTGCCGCTGAGCTGTAACTCTTATTATTCCCAGCTGGTATTCTAACAAAGTGTGCCTGAGAGTGATTGGAGTGGAGGTTGGTGGTCTTTTGGCACTGAGACATTACATTCATTGATATAGTGCCGCCATATTCCGTAGTGGAGGAAGGTGAAAATGAACGATAACGTTAACGAGATTAACGTGCATTAAGACAGACTGGTACAGAAGGAGAAGAGCTTACAATCTATTAGACTAGTATCGCGTATATCCCAGTATACCTGTAGCTTCGAGGTTGGACGGCTGAGCTTTATAGGAAGTGACCTTCTAGAAAATCTCAAGTTTAAAATTTCAATCTCTGAACAGACATCGTAGGCTATTTCTTTACTTTTATGTTTTTAGCTCGAAAAGATATAAAAAAAAAAAATAAAAAAAATCAAGAATAATTTAAAAGCAAAATAATATTTTTCTGCTGAATTTCTCCCATTCTTATCAGATCCCGAAATTGTCTCAAAATAATACCGTATTCCGAAGTCGATCCAACCTTGTTTGAAAAAAGATTCCTGAAGCGAGTCCGGGATTTGGGAGAGGTAAGGCGTCCGGTGCATGCGGAATGTGATTGCTCTGGCTCGGGAAGGGTTAAACTTCCCTTTAATTCCTGTCGCGGGTCAGGAATACAATGTATCCGATCTCTTCCTCGCGCCGTTAGAAAATCCCGCAGGTCTTTGACGATGCGTTTCTTTAGGGTCACTTCGGGAAAGTCGAGTTGTGCCGCTACGACCCGGAAGGCGATAACACGGGAGATCTCGTGGCCGTGAAATCCCTGAAGCCGGGCTCCGGGGGCAATCACATCGCGGATCTGAAGAAGGAGATCGAAATCCTGAGAAATCTTTACCATGAAAACATTGTAAAATACAAAGGAATCTGTGAAGACGATGGTACGTGCCGCTTATTTCCCAAAACCTGTGTTTTTTAGTGATTTACATAATAATGTTAAAGGTGGGAAACTTTTTGTTGTGTGTGTGTGGGGGGGTACATATGGTCATCGCCATATGTACCAGCGTTTCAGATGCCCCGATGGGGGGTAAAGGCGTTTGTAGAGAAGGGAGCAGATGGATCGTGACCCCCACCTTATACACAGAGCCTCCTCGCTGAGCCTCGTTTCAAGGCATTGCGAGGTGGCCGCGTATGAGCTGTAATTAACGATCCCCCCCCCATAGTAGCCCATATGATCCCCACTGTTCCTAAAACCGGGATAGTTGGTAGGTACGCAATGCTTTCAGAGAACGTTCTTGCCAAAAGCTAAGGAAGGAGGCCGCGGGACGAATATTTTCCGGAGGGTACTTAGTGGTGAGAATTCACCAGCGTCGGCTCGTGGAAAGCCTCTATACGGTCGCTGGACGTTCCTATTAAACGACTCGTCTCGTTCTTCTTCCTATAGGAGGCAGCGGCATTAAGTTAATCATGGAATATCTTCCCTCCGGAAGTCTCAAGGAATATCTTCCCAGAAATGTGAACAAAATCAACCTTAAACAGCAGCTGAAATACGCCGTTCAAATCTCCAAGGTAAATTCTGACATATTGGGTCGTATCAACCCCTAAAAGGGGCAAAGAGGAGCAGTTACCATGGAGACCAATTTAATGCTCCGGGTTGCTCCGAGTCAGTTGAAGTCCTCACATTCAGGGACAATCAGCTGATGTGATTGTAAATACCGCAAATTGTAATTATTACTAAAACGTTACTTCTTTGTTAAGGAGGGGGAGGGGAGGTAACTTCAGAACAAGAACCTTATTAGGCGACGCTGGTTCTGCCACAAGCTGCCACTGATCTCAGCCTCCCCAAGAAAAACTTTTAAGCTCAATATTTCCAAAAAAAGTCACAGACTGACATAAAAAAGCACAAGTTCTAGGAAGCTTTAATAAAGCAGTCTTACGACAGAAGCTTGGAAAGTGACGTCTCTCCTCTTCCACCTCCCTAAATGACTGGTTCTGCACACAGGAGCGGTGAGCGGCCGGCTCTTCCACAGCTGACTTTAAATATATATAATTTATTTTATTTGTATTTATTTTTTAGGGAATGGAGTATTTGGGGTCGTGTCAGTATGTCCACCGAGACTTGGCAGCTAGAAACGTTCTGGTGGAAAATGAGCATAGAGTGAAAATTGGAGATTTCGGCTTGACCAAGACTATCGAAACCGATAAGGAGTATTACACGGTCAAAGATGATCTGGACAGTCCTGTTTTTTGGTAATGATCTGGGTGATGGGGCTTAAATACACCACCCTTCAAACGTGATGGGAGTGATCAAGGGCCATTGGAACCCAGGAGTGATGGGAGTGATCAAGGGCCATTGGAACCCAGGGCCATTGGAACACAGGAGTGATGGGAGTGATAAAGGGCCTCTGTACGCCTATGAAGAGATTCCATTAAAAATCGGCCGTTTCCAGCTACAATAGTCATTTACAGCATTAACCCCGTCTGCGCTGGATTTCTGATCTATTTCATGTTATATAGAACACCAATATTCTAATATAGAACCCAGCGAGGCCAATGAGGGATGACCTGGATCGCTCTCATTTAGACCTCCTGCTAAACTCTGAAAGGTTTCGGGGGGTAGCGGAGGGGGGTACAGGGATGTTTTAATGTGTTGAGTGCTCTGATTAAGCTGTATTTTGGGTTGAATTCTCTCGTTATTCCTGCCTTTCAGGTACGCCCCGGAGTGTCTGCTTCACTGCAAGTTTTACATCGCCTCTGACGTTTGGTCGTTTGGGGTCACTTTGTATGAATTACTGACTTACTGTAATTCAGAATACAGCCCTATGGCGGTAAGACTGTCTGCTGTTGGGTATAAAAACTTTAATGCTCATTGTCCGTCTGCTGGTGTTTTACATCTAAAAAGATATTAAGCCATCAGGATCCTATATATATATATATATCTATATATATATATTATATATAATATATATATATATTATAGATCTGCATGAAGGCAAAAACAACACCTTTCATTAATTGAGTGATTGAAGGTTTTGGTCAAAATACCTTTTTATTGACCGGAAAATATGTAATTTAAGCTTTTTAGGACCTCTTCCTCTGGTGAATAAGTTGGTGGGGGGGGGGGGGCTTTCGGGACAATGAAATCCTGATATCTTTAACATTAGAATTAAAATTTCTTAAGGCTGAGTGTTGGAGAAATAATACGTATAATTATATTAATTTTTTTAGGAAGTTCTGAGCAGCATCTCGGGTTTGGTGAAAGCTTTAATCGCCTTAGAATGTGCGCGTTCCACGTGGGCTTCTCTCCTGCGTTGTGATTTATTTTATGTTTTTAATTCATTTTTTTTTAATAGATGTTTATAAGTATGATCGGCCCGACCCAAGGTCAGATGACTGTTACCAGACTTGTGCGAGTTTTGGAAGAGGGAAAACGCCTGCCGAGCCCAGCAAACTGCCCCAAAGAGGTACTTCTGGCCCTATGCAATTTTATTTATTTGTTTCCTTGAATAAAGCGCCAACAATTCCCGCAGCAGTTCCTACAGTCCCTAAGTTCAAAGAGTCTGACAAAACTAAAACTGACAGACTAAGACTAAGCTCAGCTCGCAAGAGCTTACAATCTAGAGGATAGAAAGCCTAATAAACCCACCAGAGGTCATGCATTTACATGATTGCTGATGCTTTTACTGATCATATATACTCTCCAGACGCGGCCCACCATGGAGGAGCTTTATCTGTCACTCCGCTAGAGACTCATCGTATTTATTAACCTGTAACATGCCGGCATACCCACACGCCAGCTTTAACTAATCACTGTCTGGTCTTATTTTCCAGAAATGTCTCTTCTGTATTAATGTAGCAAGTAACCTTCTTTTTCATTTTTGTATTTAAAGGTTTACCAGATGATGCTGAAATGCTGGGAACAGAACCCGAGCGACCGGACCACCTTCCAAGAGCTCATCAGCGGCTTTGAGAAAATTATAAGCGCCATGTAGGCTCCTCGCTCGGTCCGTAAACCTGGAGGAAGCCCCCAGAACCGTTGAGACCCCCCCTGCTCCTGTGGATGCACATTATTCCTGCTTTCCCCCTATACACGAGTCGCTCTTCCTCAAAGTCGGAATTATTTCCGTACAAGGTGGGGAAAAAAAACGATATAATCGATGATCCGACGGACTATACGGAGTTAAACGGCCGGCAGGATTTTCTCTCAGGACCTCGGCGTTTTCGCTTCTACGTTTTCTGCCTGTGGTCTTGCGCGACGCTGCGGGACGTATAGATGCCGCGTCGGTATAGAGGATGTACCTGGAAAGCGTGACTGTTCTGAACGTATCAGAGACTCTTTGCACTTTTCCCAATGGTTTAACCGTAAAATCTATACATAAAAAAGCTGCAATTAACCCAAACTAACAGTTACACCAAATATGCAATTTTTGCAGGTTTTTTTTATCATAAATTGAAGACACATTTACTGTGAATGGATGCGTTTTAAGCCGCTGTACGTAGCTTTTTTTCTTTTTTTAAATTTTATTAGCGTTTGCATTCTTAACCCCTTCCTGACACTTTTACGACTTCTAAAACATGCTCTGGATGACAGAGGATGATGTTAATAGTCCTTTGGTTCCCTGCCGGTATATGTGAGATCGGGGTGTCGTTTGAATCCCTGTTTAAGCAGAGCTGTAAAAAGGCTTCCGGAAAGGTCTGTCCAGACTCCTCTGAAACCTCTGAGGTGCTGCAATCAGTAATGCAGGGAAATGGAGCGCTGATCGCTCTGTGATCAGCAGCTGTGGGGATTAAAGTGAAAACAGGGAGAGACAATTTATGACTCCAGTAATGTCACGATGACATCATACGGGGTACCGTGCCGTTCAAAATGAAACCTCTAAGGCATCTCCAGGGGAAAAAAGCAAAATAAAAAATGGGTACCCAAACACTTCATGCCCCTCCCACTACAAATATAAAAAAAAATTTGCCTTATATTTTTTTTTAATGTTTTTATTTTGACACCAATCCCAAAAGTAAAAATGTTTTTTTTTTTTTTTTTTTTTAAAATTCATTACTGAATGAAAGACTATACAGAAAAAAAGAAGAAGAAACTGTCCTTGGGGAAAAACATATAAATTGTATGGGTCACAAAATGCAGAAAAGGGGGGTGATGGGTGAACAAATTATATTCTAAAAAAATTCTGGCAAAAATGCTGCTGTCACAAAAGGGTTAAGACACAAAAAAACCACAATGTGATTCCGAGCTCTGCAATAATCCAAAATGCATCAGGTAATGCACTTACCCCAGAGAACGCGTTTTAATTTTTTATATTTTTTTTTTTTTTTATAAACAGACGTTGGATGTAAAAGTTCCGGGACTCAAACCTTTAATCAGTCGTTGGTCTCGTCTTAGATTCAGGAGCCGTATGTCTATCCCATGCATGTTTAATCCCCTCACTGTATTACCCTCTACCACTTCTGCTGGGAGGCTGTTCCACTTATCTACCACCCTCTCGCTAAATTAAAACCTCTTTCCATTTGGTTTAAACCTCTGACCGTCTACTTTTGTTATATACACACACGTGTTTCGAGCCCCGTTTACACGTGTGTTTAGAGTGTCTCCTTGGTTCTGGTGGGCTCCACCAGTGGAAAGTTCTGTTCAAAGTCCACCCGATGTTTAACCGAAATGTAAACAAATCCACGTCCTTGTGGTTCAAATAAATCTGTAATTGTGTTAACGTTGTTAGGATTTATAGAGGGAGCCGGCGAGGGTTCAGGTATCGGGGAAATGGCAGCTGAAAGCCTATTTTTAAGGTTCATACTTTGACTCGGTTGCTTCCTTGTAACTATTTACTGGGTTGAAACGGTTTAAAAACCCATTTTTTTAGGTGCTACAATGTTACAGAAGCACAAATCACCGGCGTCTAATAAGTGGGTTTAGTTTTTATGGAATCATTTATTGACCGTTCGGTTTGGGAACTTTTACACTCGTCTGTTAATTTTGTGGCATTTATCCAAGCTTTCTTTCACACAATAAGACACAAACTTGGCCATTTATTTCCGTCCACGTGGGAACCGATCCCGAAATGTTATCCTTTTAAAAAAACAAAAAAGAAATCACAAATATGTTATTTAAAAACATACAATAGTGGTTATTTTTAATAGATTTTTCTTGTTTCTGTACTATTACGGTTGTAAGAGTTTCTTGTTACGAATTTATGGAATAAAGTGCCAAGTACTACAACAGAACAAAGTTTGTGTCCGGAGACTTTATTACGCTTTGAGTATCTGCTGCGCTTATTTAAAGGGACCCTAACATTAAAATGACATTTATAAGTCCTCTTATAGAATATATTATCTATATGAATATTATGAGACCCCTTAAAGGAGACCCTCTGCAGCTATTCAAGCTAATTCTTTTCCTGACATTCTACTCTTTAAGATGTGAATTTTAATATTTTTTTTTCTAGCATTACAGCAGTATATTTATTAAAAACAGCGAATTAGGTAAAAACAAATATTAACATGTCAGCTGGGTGTTACGGATACCCAGTCCTACCGTGTTGGTTCCATCTGCCGTCACGTTCTATGTTGTTGCCATAAGAAGGGGCATTTTAGACCCTGAGCAATGTATAGGAATGTTGCATTTTACTGTTAAAGGGAACGGTTTAAGGTCTCTTGACCCCCCCCCCCATACAATAATAATGCGTAATAAAGTACCGAGTAACCCTCTGAGTATTTATAATATGCATTCTTACCTGACACAGAAGAGGCTGCCCTGGTGCTGCAGCTGCCCTCCCTCTCCAAGGTCCAACATCTATTGTCACTGATTGGCTGCTTAAAGCAGTGGTAGAGGGGGCACTTGACACCCCCCAGGACACGTGTAAACAGATGTTCTCAGTCATCCCGCGGGGCGTTTTGCTGGGGGGGTAAATGTAAATGAAGGGATTCTGCAGACCCCCCCCCTATGCATTTGCAAAATGAGCGACAACTTTTAAGGGGCCGCACAGCTATTGTTTGCATTTAAGTGCCTCTGGGGGCTGAACCGTCCCGTTTAGTGAATAATCCCCGAGTTTCAGGGTTTGTAACATTAGGCGATAAGCAGAGGTTTTTGGAGCAAAAGCCATTTCTTGGGTAATTGACGAGTGATAAAATTACATCTGATCAACTTTTTTTTTTAACTTAAAAGGTGTGGCTTTTAAAATTACTGATTTTTAACAGAGTTGGCAATAGCCAAAACCTTGTGATCGTCCCCAAAAAGGTTGTGTTGCTCTTTGTCGTATAAAACGCCGCCGATAAATCAGCGATTTACCATTTCTACAAATAAATGTTGCAATAAATGTGCTTTATTATCATTCATTTTCTCTTACAAACACATTGCAGTCCGGCGGGGCCGTGCAGCGGGCCGAGGCGGAAACAGAAGATGCCGGCGTAGCAGAAACATGGAGCGGCGTCCCCCGAGGGCCGGCTCCGTTAGGGTGCAAAGGTAAGTTTATTTGCAGCGACTACTATGTAGGTAAAAGTACTTTGCAGCCGCTGGGAGCCGGCGGACCTTACAAAAAAATTACTCAATATTAAGTGCAATTTTTGCCTGTACTTTAAAAAAAAAAAAAAATACCTTTTTCAAAGGCAAATCCAAGATGGCTGGAAGATCTGACGGCAGCGTCCGCATGCTTTATAATTCGACGACGTGCGGTGAATTCAGGCCAGCGGCAGCCGCTCGGAAAATTACAACTATCTTATTTTATTGCTTAATATTCACAAAAAAAAATTCAGGCCAAGAATAGAACATTAACCCAAATATTATTTTCCAGGCCCGATCGAGACGTAGAAAACAGCTAGAAATCTTCGCGGAAACCTCTTTCTACGTAACGAAGCTGCCTGAGGGTTTGCCGTTGCGTGCGCGGCCCGGTGCTCCGCGGGTCACCGTCCGTGGCTTGTAAGGAGGCGATTCACATTGTGCGAGTTCGGTCGGTGACCGCGGGAAGGGCGCTGGGAGGAAAGTCCGAACGGAGACGGCTAAAACACTTTCTTCCTTTTAAAATACGTATCGCTGTAAGTATCCGCTGAGCCTTCGGGGCTGGAGTACTGATCGGCGTACTCTGCGGTGCTGGGTTCAGAGGCGGGGCCTGTATATGCTCTCTTCTCATTGGTTGTTGTCTAAAAACACATTAAAATGATATTTGAGAAACTTTTAAATAGAGAGGAAGACGTATGATGATTAATTGCCGCTCCTGTCCTAAAAAGTGCAAGTTTAAACTCATTTTGATACCGGAAAGCCATACTTATAATGCATTACATCATTTATCGGTGTCTGCCAGAAAGGTTGCTTTAGTCTAGTCGCCCGCTTCTCCTGCTGTAAAGACTCAAACCTTAATCAGTCGTTGGTCTCGTCTTAGATTCAGGAGCCGTATGTCTATCCCATGCATGTTTAATACCCTGACTGTATTACCCTCTACCATTTCTGCTGGGAGGCTGTACCACTTATCTACCATCCTCTCAGTAAAGACAGTGGCGAACAGCAATTATGTTGAGTCGACAGGTGACTCTGCTTTTGATCACACGTACCACTTACCTTAGCAATGGACTCTGTGCTGCCCGCTGGGAACGTTCCCTGGGCGCTGGCGTAGTACGTGGGGGGCGCTTGCACGTAGGCGCTGTAATCCCCAAACGCTGCGGTGGACGAGGGCTAGAAAAAGAGGACAAATTACTGTGGGTGCGAAGGAGGCAGCGCTGAATAATACGCGCCAAAGGTACGGAGCTCGATACTTTTTAATTCCATTTCTAATTCCAATCATCCAATCAGAACTTCTGTGTTCCAGAGAAGTCAGTAAATGGTTCTAAATCGAGATTTAAAACGATACCAGACGGTGTCTACAATAATTCTGGGTTCTGCTTACGTGGCTTTCCTCGGTCTGAACAGCGGTCTGCGGGGTGGTATACGCAGCGTAAGGGCTGTACCACTGCTGAGCCTCCTGCAATACAACAAGTACCGGTTACAATGATGTCACCGGAGCCTCTGAGGGTGGTAGATAAGTGGAACAGCCTCCCAGCAGAAGTGGTAGAGGGTAATACAGTGAGGGTATTAAACATGCATGGGACAGACATACGGCTCCTGAATCTAAGACGAGGCCGACGACTGATTAAGGTTTGATGGATTCGTTATTTAGCGATACGTTGCGGTTCTCTGATACCTGAGCGTAATCTCCGTACTGCTGGCCGTAGCTAAAGTAGTTTTCCAGCGCAGGCGGTCCAGTGGGTTCCTGAGAGCCGGATCCGTCCATCGCGTACTGAAGGGTCCTCGTACTCAAACCTTACAACACGGACATAGATTGCATTGGCACGCGTGTCACATGTATGGATCAAACGCAGCCGAGCCCTGGATTTATAACTAGAAAAACTACGAGCCGCCTCACCCGCCAGCGAGGATCCCGGCAGCACGCTCGCCAGATTCAGGTAGGGGTTGGTGCTCAGCCGAATCTCCCTCGGCGGCTCCCCCAGCAGAGACGTTTGGTTACTTGGTTTATTCTACAAAAGAAAAGCTGCGTTAAAAAAAACCCACAATCCGGTGCCGTCCGTTTTATTTCGCTCCCCGCTGATCAGGCGCGTGATCCGCCACCCAGCGGAGGGAATGTAACGCGCTGCACAGAAATGCTCTATCCTGTCCGACAGACAGAGAGGGGACTCACCGGTAGGGCCGACTCGGCGGTATTGGCCTGGCTTTGCCCCGTTACCATGGAAGCGGACTGCTGAAGGAGAGTCTGCGATGCCGATCCTTCCGGCTGCTTGTCGTGTGACATCCTGGCCAGATCCGGCCCCATGTGCTGGTAATACGGCATCATGTCTGAGCAAACGACGAAGGTAACAGTGTATCAAGACAGCCTAGTGGCCCCTGCAGCCCCTCCACAAGCATATTACAAAACAACAAGGCTGGTAACCATTTGCCCCTTCCCCCATACACCAGAGAATACGGTAAAACGTACTTTTCTGCGCCTCTCGCTGAGACGCGTCCCCCGGCTGCGCCGACCCCAGCGCCGTCTGTAACATGGAGCCGGGAGCCTCGCCGAGGAGGCCGGGTTTCTGAAACGAAGAAAGCAGCGTCACGGCCGACGCGGAAGGAAAGCGCCACGCGGGGTTAACGAGACGCGATGATGTCATACTTACGCTGTTATGGGACTGAGCGCTCTTCAGCTGCAGGAGCTGCTGCTGGGCCATCTGTAAGTGAGAATAATTCTGCAGCAGGACGTTGGCCGAGTTTCCCAAACCGTGTTTCTGCTGAAAAAAATAAAATAAAAACGCGCGTCAGCGGAACGCGCCGGCCGGAGACGCCGATATTACAGGACCGGCCAACGCTCCCTCCCTGATAGAGAAGGGCAATCGGTGGACGGATTTACCCCACCTGGTGCAGTTTGTTGAGCTGGAGCAGAGCCTGGCTGACTGTCGGGTTGATGAAGTGCGGCCGCCCCGAAGATGCACCTTAAATGCAGAAATACACAGAATTTACAAATTAATGGATAAAAACGTGTAATTCCATCACAACCGCGCGGCTCTCGTTACAAAAAGAGACTTTAAACGCAGAATTTAAAGAGCAGGCGGAGGTCCCTCCCCAGGGGGGGGGGTAATGGAGGAACGCGGACACCTGCTTGGGGGTCTCCGGCACGTGCTTAAGAAGAACGGGGGGTCTCTGGCCCATTCTGGGCCCCGGGGAGGAGCGCCTTGTGTGAACCGAGCGGCCCCAGTGGGGCCAATTAAACCAGCTCAGCGCTGTTGTAATCCCTTCTGCACGGGGCGTGAAATAGCAAGCCTGCCGGGGATCTCCGGGTGCAGCGGGGTTAATCACGATGTTTATGAATGGTTCCCACAGCGACGTGTTTGTAAAAGTTGGTAGTCGGTGGAATGTAAGGAGGACTCTCGCTCACCGTGCTTCCCCGAGCGGCCGCGCTGCGGGGGCTGCAGCAGCATCTGTAACATGGCCGGGTTGTTGAGACTCTGCATGATCTGCGCCGGGTTCGGCTCGGGGAGCAATCCCTTCCGGTTATTCTGTAACTAAACACAGAGGCGGTCAGAGACGGGGGGGCGCAGAGAGAGACGGGGGGGAGAGATTCCACACACAGCAGAGGATGGGATTCTCCACAGTGAGGGCAGTAAAGGTACGGAATCCACATCAGATACACCGGATGCCTCCAAAAAGGGTAAAAGCGGAACATACGGGGGTAGAAATGACAGAATACATAAATATAAATAAATATAAAACATTTTAGAGCTTCTCGATCTGGGAGAAATCCGACTGCATTTTTGGAGAAAGATTTTTTCCTTGTGGAAATAAAAATAAAAAAAATATTATTATTTATTATAATAATAATAATAAATAAGCTTCATTGTGTTTTTTTTTTTTCAATTTTTTTGGTTGAAAAGCAGTGAGGATAGTTTATTTTCACCCGAAATTACAATGTTAATTCTACAAGGGGGGGGGGGGTCCGGGATGGGGTTAATGGGGGGGTTTAGAAAAGTCAACAAAGCCAAGTGTTTTCTCTCAGCCCAGTTTTTTTTTTTTTTTTTTTTTTGAACGGTGGAACGCGAGTGGGAGGCGCAGAAACGCGTTAAGGGTTAAAGTCCACAACGGCAAACATGAGCCGCGGGGTTAAACCCCCCGACCTTCCACAGCAGAGCCCCCGATATCCGTTATTTATTCAAAAGACAGAACAGAGGAAAAAAAAAAAATGGCGCTTACCATCCCGTGAGCTGCGATCAGAGCCGCCAACGTACTCCTCCCCGGAGCCCCCGGCGCGCAGAACGACACCTGGATCTTACTGCCCATGATGAGCGTCTGATCCATCGCGTCTCTCACCTCCTCCGCCTGCTCGGCCGACTCATACTCCACTACCGCAAACCCCGCCGAACAAGAACCATCATCGTCTGCCAACTGAAACGTTAAGGGCGACAACACTGTAATGTAAGGAGGCTTAACTTTGGGTGGTAGATGCTGTGAACAGCCTCCCAGCAGAGGTGGTAGAGGGTAATACAGTGAGGGTATTAAACATGCATGGGATAGACATATGGCTCCTGAATCTGAGACCAACGACTGATTAAGGTTTGAGTCTTTACAGCGGGAGAAACGGGCGACTA
>VKOC01008853.1:0-13336 GCA_009364415.1 Spea multiplicata | reverse complement strand
TATATGCCACTCTGCCTCCCTGGTATTCTTTTAACCCCCTATATGCCACTCTGCCTCCAGAAAGCCCTTATACCCCCACATATGCCAATTTACCCTCCCTGACTTACCAGTGTTTCCCTAGACTTCTCCCCATGCTTCAGATTTCTTGAGGTGTAGTGGTCTGCCGGGGCTTCTATAAATGAGCACAGGAAGGTTGCGGAGGTTGCCTGCGCGCATCGCACAGACCTCCGAACTCCACTGGCTGCTGGAGAGGAGGATCCAGATCCCCTGCAGCACTGTGGGGGATCTGAATCTTAGTCTTGTAGTCAGAGCTCTATTTGAGGTCTGATTAGATGATGACCTCGAATTTAAGACAATGGTTATTTTTAAAAACTCGTCTTATATCGAGCAAATACAGTGTATATTCTTTAGCTCTAAACACTTTAATTGATCCAACCTAATCATATATTCATACAGCAGGTATTTTGTTACTCTGTAGGACTGGTAGAAAATGTCTTGCTTTCCTCTGCAACTTCCCCAAGTTTTCCCATTTCTACAGATTCATTTCTGCTCTTCTGATGGAAGACTTGAGAAACTGCTCAGAAGCAGGAGACCTCCGATGCAGTTCCCTCCAATAGCTTGGCCATAAAACCTACCCCAGCAGATCTGATCAAAGAACCACCAGCAAATACATAAAGTCTCACTTACTTAACGTCTTCCTACCTTCCTACAAACTGCTTTAGTGTCCCTGTCTACTTTCTCACAGCTCCGCTTCTTCTCTTGCCTCTTCTTGTCTTCCTCGGTCCTCATACACTCACATATATACCTTGACACAAGCACATACTTAACACTACCTAGATACGCACTCTAGCATACCTAAAAAAAAGACATGTTCACGCACTAAAATACCCAGACACGCACTAACATAGCCAGCCATGGCTTATATATTCACACACATTCTAATATACCAACACACACACTAATATACGCAATCACAACTAGACAGACAGACACACAAACATAAACGAAAAGGGAGGGTAAGAGGTGCCCTATACAGAAAAGATCACACTGCAGCAGGGTTCAAAACAGTACACAAAAACTGAGGAAAGATAACAGAGAAATAAACCTGCGCAAAGATGACCTAAAATAAAACACCAATATGTGCTCTGTAAAAGTGGGAAATAAAAATAATTACAGACAAGGAACACTAAACAGTGAAAATAATGGTGTTTAATGTTACAGTAGGAACAGTAATGCACGCTGTATGTACAAGCAGTGACTGAATCCAAATGCTGGTAGAACAAAAGACAGGGCTATTCATGTAGTAGTCCAAGGGGAATAGAGTCCATAGAAGCTGGCGGTCAGTAGTGCTTTCAGATTAGATTTGGCACAGGCGGGTGGACACCTCTCTCTCTACGGAAGCCAAATAGGATCAGAAGGAATCAAAGCATTTTGTCCAGGAGACTTCTTCAGGATTCCCAGGACTTTATTAGGTATACATTGCTAGTAGTGAGTTGGACCCCCTTTTGCCTTCAGAACTGCCTTAATTCTTCTCAACGTAATCAAAGTTTTTATAATGTAACCTTACAGAGAAAAAGGGTCTGATTGTAAACAAAGGCTAGAATTTGTTTAGAATTTCATTAATGAAGGGTCAGGCAGAACAAAAAGTACCAATGCATCTGACAAATTCTCTTATTTCAATCGTCTAGAGATGCATGCTGAAATGCTCTCTTGAGCTACCTGTTTGGATGGATACCTTTCGTTAGTGTTAGATACTGGCCAATATGATTACCCTTCTTAAGAGGGTCAGGATGAAAACTCTCAGCTTGCAAAAAACTCTGTGAGTATATGTTGTTAACATATCTGTGGTAGTGTAGAAAGTTAGAGTGAGTGTTTTAGTGTATGGCGTTACTTTGTGTGTACGTTAGAATATTGGATTAAGTGTATGGTGTAAGGGTGAGTGTCAGAATATAGTGATAGAGTGTCAGCTGGTCTTAGGGTTAGTGGTGTGATGAAGGAGATAGTGTGTGTGTATGTATACGTAGGTTGATGGTGTTGGAGTGATTGGGTGTTAAAGTGAGTTTGTGTGTTAGTATGTGTGAGTGCTATAGTGATGGGGGAGTCAAAAAAATGTGGCATAATAACACTAGGCTCAATTAAAATCCTGATTTTTGTCAGGGGAGGGTTGCCTGTACAGAAGTGCATAAAAAGCTATTTTTGCCATTTACTTACCATACGTGGGGGAAAATATTGTTGCAAGCTTGTCTATTAGTTCAATGCAAATTGATTTAAAATTGGAAAAAAGCTAAGTATGGAACAATTAATTGAAAGCATTGAAATAGATTGGGACAGTGTTAATGTGCAAACCCTTTTAATTTGCCAGATAAACCAAGGAATCAATTTACATTGAGAGTTGTAGTAATTACAGACATATCATGCAATCCTGTTACATGAGAATTTTGGCAAAGACTAACCTCTGCATATGAAACTTAGCACGACATATTTTATGCTGCTTTATTACTGGACATTTAAGGTTAATGCCCTCCAAAGAGAATTAAAGCTGCCAAATTTACGTCTGTAAAATATATGTATATAACTAGGAAGATTTTTTAATAATTATATTGAGACATAGTTGTGCTACTCAAAACAATAAATTTGTTTCTTAATTTTATTGTGTTGGGTTGGTGGGTAATTTTCTACATTCCCCTTCAACTTCTCCATCCCTAAGACACCCTAGTTCTAAAGACTCATTTCTGCTCTTCTGTCTGAAGACCTGAGTGACCTTGCGGAAACTGGGGGCCTCAGAAGAAGTACCCTCAAAAAGCTTGGCCATGAAGCCTAGCCCTGCTGTTTTTATGAATGAACCACCAGCAAATGCATAAAGGACAGGGTTAACACTACTACTAAGAAAGATAAGAGCTGTGACATTAGGACGAGCAAATTGAGCTGCTTTTTTGAGCGTCTTTCTTGTACTAGAGTCTGAGACTGTCTCTCCTATTACCTGGAGAATATTAACTGTGTGATAAGGAATCCAGAACAGAGCAAACGTCACAATAATGCAAATGACCAACCGACTTGTCTTTTGTTTACTCTGAAACTTCAGGCTACGTAAACGTAGGCATATGTAGAGGTAGCAGGACACAATAATTGTGAATGGGATAAAAAATCCTAAGAGACTCTCAAATAGGTACTGAAAGACAATGTGCCCAGAACCTTTGTGTGAGGGTAGACATTGGAGTCTGTTGTTTCTGATCTGTAAAGTACGGTATACTAGCATTGGTATAGCCAACACTGAGGCTATTGACCATATCAACAAAACCAAGGTTCTGACAGCAGTCTTTGTTCTTATCTTCTGAGAAGAAAAGGGTATGGCTACAGCCAGGAAGCGATCTAGACTCATAAATGTGATGAGGAAAATACTGACATACATGCTCAGACATCCAATATAATGGCAGAGTTTGCAAACAACAATACTCCCAAAAGCCCAGCTGCCAGTGGCCAGAAGATGAATGAAGAAGGGACCCGTTAGGATTACAATGATATCTGCCACAGCCAAATGTAAAATAAGGATGCAGGTTACAGTCCGTTTCTTTAGGTGGGTCAACAATGTCCAGATAATGAAGGCATTGCCAGGGAAGCCAAGTAGGAAAGCTATGGAGAGGAGAGCTATTCCAACCTGTGGAGAAGATGCAGGAGGAAACATTGCCTGCTGAGTGAAGTTTGCAGGAGTGGAATTACCTATAGTTATCTGGATAGATATAGCATTCTGTGTAAAAAAAGAGGGGAAAGACATTAATTAAAACACATGAAACACATACAATTCGTTATCAAATCATAGTTGTCTGCATTCTTTTTAGCAGTAATGACAGCATTCAACCTTAATACATGAAGTAATTAACTTAAAGCAGTCTGGGTCTTTTGCCAAAAAAAAAGTCTTCGTATAAAAGGCTTGTCGCTTTGTCAATTGCCTGTCATTGTGAACTGTCTGTGCAATTAGTGTGTAGGTGCTGGACTATGGTTGGACCTTTGAGTTATTTCAAGTCCGGAGTGCGATCACTGTGATCTTCTATTTATATTATTAAAGGGTGTGCACCTTTAGCGGTGAGAGTGTGTGTGTATGCATAAAGTAGGCAGTAGCCGATGATGCAGCAGTTACATGGCTGATTACAAGTGACTTGCCAACTGAGTGGCTGGCAAATGGATATTCCTTCCTAACCTGTATAACAATTAAGGCTGTAAGCTGTAAAAAAAATATTTGCAAACATGGCACTTACTCTGTCAGTCATGATGCCTCCTACTTGCACTTCAGATGGGACTGTGGATGTTAAGCAAGCGATAATTTATTTGAAGTCCAGTGTTTCTTCCATACAGTTGCACAAGGGTCGTAGGAAGGATATTGCAACAAGTTACATAAGTATGACACACAGCATCTCAAAGAATGTAGAAATCTCAACTTGTTGCACAAACACAGATTTCAAAGCTGATTTTTAAATGTTCCCATGCTTTAGGTCCAGATCGAACCCACTTATATAAAGGAGCTCATTTGCTCAGTTTACATACTGATTTGTCTGTGGAATTTAGGTCAAATAATATAGAAATAACACATAGAAAAAAATAGAAAAGGGAACCTTTTCAAAAATACAAATTAGATGAAAAGTTTACATGCAACTTGTATCTTTTAAACAGGACCTGATTTACAGCTCTTCGACACCCAAGAACAGAGTCCATGACGCCCCTTCCTGGTAACATGTACATTTATTTATGCAGTCGTGATGGTCATGACTCTACAGCAGATTTAAAGCAGAATCTTCATGAGAAATAACTAGGGCAGGTAAGAAGGGCAGTGGTGAAGAAACAGCCGGGCAGCTGCCTCGTGTGCTGGTGGCCAAAAGGACCAAAAACATACTAATAATACTAGATGAATGTGAATTGCACTCAGCAATTAAGCTATCATTGCACTTATGGCATTGATAGAAGTGAATGTAAATCACTTAAGATTTACTTACCACAATAACATACCTCCCATGTGCCCCTCTTAAGGGCAGTCTTTAGAATACACACCCCTCAGTCTATTATTTCTTTCAGGATGTTTAGAATGTGCTACAGCTCTTAAAGTCGCAATAATGTGTATTAAATCAACAAATGTTTATACATGTGCTACAAGTGCTTGTCCTAGAAAGCGGGATGTCTTACATCTAACACATTGAACATACTATCCTGTTGTATGTGGCACTTAAAGAACACTTTCTTAGTTACAAGTCCGACATACTCAGGGTAATGCTTTACATGCGTCGGTGCACAGTATGTGAAAAACGTGTATCTGTGTAAAGTCTATGTGGGCACCTTATTCAATGGTTCCCAAGGGTGAAGCCTGAAGTCTCTACAAAACCACACACCCATAAATCCAATGTACTTGTATATCAGGTACAAGAAAGACAACAATAAAAACATAACTTCCATTTTTTTTCAAGCTTTTAGAATATGATTTATCACAGCCTGTATCAAAAATACTCCCCTACATAGTTAAAAATACTAAACTTGTGTATATTTAGGTTAAATAGGGTTTCTGTATAGTATATACAACCATGCTGCCGTATAACTATGCAGTCTTTTCTTTTTGTGTTACTGTTGTGTCTTTAATTAGGACATTTCACTAGCATAGATACTCACACAAGCACCTAACTAGTTAGTAGTTCGCATAGAGGAGGCCCTTGGTAAAAAAAAAATAGATAAATAAATAAAAAAAGAATTTTGTTGTACTCAAACATTTCTGCATTTTCTTTTTTTATTTTGTTTCTTCTATGTTTAGTTAATTTTCACTATTTTTCTGCACTGTGTTAATTGCGAAGCAGCCCCCTGGAAATCAGAAGGTAGTGGTATGTATCCAGCAACTTTTTACATGATTGCCCATGCCTTCATTATAGGCTTGAAACTCAATAGAGGATCACACACGGCCCAAATATAAGTAACTTGGTACTTTTTAATTTTGAAAATCATCCATGAGAAAAGCGAATTAGTTTTGATAAAAGTTTGGTAAAGCACTAAATCTGTAATGCATTTTTACTGAATAACAAACTATACCATAGAGTAAAGCTGTCAGTGATAGCAGAGGCATCTTTGTTGATGATGGGAACTTTCCTTTGCTTGTGATTCCAGCTAAGTTTTCATAGTTTCCCTTTCATGTGACTACCTCTCTCCTTCCCCCTTTTTTGTGTAATTCCCAATTTTAATCAACATTTTCTTTTTCTCCATCTTAACATCCCCAATATCCATGTCTAAGCAAAATAAAAATACAAAATCTATTAGATACAGAGATAAGCCATATGTGCCCATGAATATTTAACATGCCCCAATCAGCTACTGGCTGTGGACTGCCTTGAAGATAGTGCTGCGTGGCAGCCGGTTTACGGTACTGTGTGTAATCATCATGCCTTCCAAAAATAGCCAACCATTCTTTTAAATAGATGTTAAATAAGATTCCATACATGCATTTTTTCCATCGAAATATGTCCTTAAGTAATTAAAGCAGAAGATATATATATATATATACTTTAGTTCTAAACACTTTAATTGATCCAACCTAATCATATATTCATTCAGCAGGTATTTTGGTATTTTAATACTCTGTAGGATTGCTGGAAAATGTCTTACTTTCCTCTGCAACTTCCGCAAGTTTTCCCATTTCTACAGATTCATTTCTGCTCTTCTGACGGAAGACTTGAGAAACTGTTCGGAAGCTGGAGACCTCCGATGCAGTTCCCTCCAATAGCTTGGCCATAAAACCTATCCCAGCAGATCTGATAAAAGAACCACCAGCAAATACATAAAGTATAGGGTTCACACTACTACTGAGAAATGCTAGAGCTGTAACATTTGGACGCGCAGATAAAGCTGCTCTTCTGAGCATTTTTTTTGTGTTAGGGTCTGATAATGTCTCCCCTAATACCTGTAGGATATTAACTGAGTGATAAGGAATCCAGAACAGAGCAAATGTTACAATAATGAAAATGACCAGCCGACTTGTTTTACGCTTGCTCTGGAACTGTGCACTCTGTAACCGTAGGCCAATGTATGCATAACAAAATACAATGATTGAAAATGGAATAAAAAATCCAAACAAACTCTCAAACAGGTATTGGAAGACAATATGTTTGGAACTACTGTGATAGGGAATACAGAGATCCCTGTTCCTTAACTGTATTATAACACGATAAAATGGCATGGGAATAGCCAAAACTGCAGCTAGCAACCATATTGCCAAAATCAAACGGTTGGCCACCCTCTTAGTTCTTATCTTCTGAGTAGAAAAAGGTATAGCTACAGCAAGGAAACGATCCAGACTCATGAATGTGATGAGGAAAATACTGGCATACATGCTTAGGCATCCAATGTAATGGCAGGATTTACAAATAACAGGTCCAAACATCCAGTAGCCATTGCTGAGAAGATGAATGAAGAATGGTGCTGTAATTATAACAATAATGTCTGCTATAGCCAAATGTAAGATAAGGATGCAGGTTACTGTTCGTTTCTTAATGCGGGTCAATACAGTCCAGATGATGAAGGCATTGCCTGGGAAGCCGATAAAGAAAGCTATGGAAAGGATGGCTATTCCAAGCCGAGGAGAAGATCCAGATGTTTCCCCTTGAGTGTTGTTTGCAAGGGAAGCATTTACTGTACTCACCAGGCTAACCACTGTATTCTTTGTATGAAAAGAGAAGACAATTAGGAACAATAATATTGTTTTGAAAAGTATTAGCAACTTCAATAAACACATATTCAAAAGAAGGTTATTTGATTATGGTGCCATATATCTATGATGCAAATAGACCCTACATTTTTTTTAAATAATGTAAATTTCATTAGACTTTTTAGGAAAGCTCAATGGTAAGAAAACAGGTTTCTTATGCTATGGTTTATATATTACATAGGTCTGGCCTTGGTCTCCTATACTTTTTTTGGCATTGGGGCACTAGTAAGTTTTATATTAATGCAACTTCTGGCTCTTGATAAAGTCTTCAGGCTGGGATTGAAACATTAGGTCTCTGTATGTATCCCAGCACATAAATCAATGTATTTCAAATCCTGGTGTGCCCTCATTCTTGTGTCTACCTCTCATGTGTCTACTCTGCCAATTAATTTGTAGGAATCAATACAATTTTAACAGATTTGTAAAAAAAAGTGTACAGGTCTTTCTGTATTACAACAACAATGTAGTATAATTTGCACAGATCCTGATTATTTAAGGGTGTGTAAATAAAATAGCGCATTTGCAGAACATTCTATGTGATGTTTGCCTAACTTTATACATTACAAGAAAGCCAAATGAAATGGTGCTTTGAATATAAAAACTTCTACTTAATAGAACAGAGGAACAGACTGCAGAAATATCAGAAATTAGTAGTGTACAGGTTATACATGTAAGACATTTCAGTTTCTCTCATTTAGTATAAAATGATGAGCATGGAATTTAGTGATCTTATATATCATATTCAAAGAAGGAAGGCTATTATTTCATAATTATAAATTACAATAATTTCTACATTTACATTTTATAATTTATAATGTTGCAATAATGTTACACAGCTAGAAATATAAATGAAAACTGCTAAGTGACCCCAAACGTTTGAATGGTACTGTATATATAATGCAATACCCTAAAACATTAAACCTTAATGACGTGTTAATGGATTGATTAGATAAGACCTTTGATTTTTACTTGCTGATAGATTTTTTAAAAAAATTATGTAGTTATTTAACTACGTATTTTAAAGATTTTTTTAATTAGAATAACATGATATCAGTTCCATACATTGCAATTAAAAAACAAGTAAAAAATGATACATTTAGGTCAGGTAAAAATAATCTAGCAACTGGTAGCGAGAGGTTCACTCTAAATATCAACCCCAGTAAAGAAATGTGCTATAGAAGATACTTACTAGTTCAGTCATGATGCTGCAGTCCGTTATCAGAGGTGTGATTATCAACACAAACAAACACTTGAAAAGCCTGCACCTAATGGATTTCTAGTTGCTGTACCTGCGAATGCTTACAGTTACTCAACAGCACAGGCAGGATATTGCAAAGCACGGAATCTGTATGTTACAAGACTAAATACTTCCTGCTAGTAAGTTAGTTTATGTTGTAATAATTGTACCAATGTGGACTTCAAAACTTTGAGTGTTGGGGTCTCTACATAGTTTTCCCCTGAAGCAGGCTTGACCCAATCTTCATAGTTTTGCTACAGATATTTTTGTGACAACCTTGAAAAAAGCTTACGCTTTTCCCAGGAAAACATTTTTTTTTCATTTTTTTTAGAGGGAGAGGTTGTATTAAAAATGCAACCCCTCCCTCTAAAAAAGTAATTTTCCTGACATTATCTATCCATCAGTTCCAAGACAAATAGTAAAACTAACTAAAAAGCTTCAGCTACAAAGGTAAGCTGTTTGTAGACAAAGATAGCGCTGGGAAGTTGGTTGGGAACAATGCTGGCGTTATTATGAGGTTTGGGGGATAAATATGGCACTGATAAGCTGTTTGTGGACAAAGATAACACTGGCAAGTGAGAAGTTGGGGGCAAATATGTCACTTACAGATATGCACAGTGCAATGCGCAAGCTGGATTGAGTTTAAACTATGCATATTTACCTAAACGGGCAGAAATTTAGCTCCAGACACCTGTTACCTGTTATGGGGGGGGGGCTGCAGCTCAATCTTAAGGAGAAAAGCCTGTGATCATTCTAGTATAGTTGACATGGATGACTGACTTTGGTGACAATGGTTGCATTTACACTTTTCATTATTTCATTTAAAGACTATTATTTCTTAAAATACCATATTTGCTCATATGCAAGACAAATACTCCCCGTCTTATATTTTAATATAGGTCTGAATATAAGACTAAATCTAGATCCCCCGCAGCGGGGGACCTGGATCCGCCTCTCTCAGCGGGTGGACGTCTTTTTCTAGGGCTTCTATGACATAACCATCCGGTGCTCCATCATAGAAGCCCCAGCGGAAGTGGTGGGCAGAACCGGAGGTTGTGTGCTCGCATAGCGCAGACATTCCCGGGCTGCCAGAGAGGAGGATGTCCCACAGCGCTGCAGGGGACCTGGATGGAGACCGTGTCCTTCCTGTGCTCAGTCATAGAAGCCGGGTAGCAACAGAGGTTGTCTACGTGCATCGTGCAAACATCCACCGGCTGCCCCCCACTAGACAACAGAGTAGCATATAGGAGGTATAAGGCATTTCTGGGGGCAGAGTGACATATAGGGAGGTATAAGGCATATCTGGGGGGAAGACTGGCATATCAGGTAGGCAGAGTGGCATATAGGGGGTATAAGGCATATATTGGGGCAGAGTGGCATATTAGGGAGGCAGAACAGTATATAGGGAGGTATAAGGAATTTCTGGGGCAGAGTGACACATAAGGGTGTATAAGGCATATCAGGGAGGCAGAGTGGTATATAAGGGGATATAGGGCAAATCTGGGGGGCAGACTGGCAAGCCTAGGGGCAAATGTACATAACTATGGGCAGATGTGCATAACTGGGGGGCAGGTTGGCGAATAAAAGGAAATAAAAACAAATGCATTTTTCTCAATCATAGTTTTTATTAAATATGAAAACATAGTTTACATGTTAATTAACTAGTAAAGCTTTTTTCCTATAGGGTAGCCTTCTATTCTGGTGTTTTCTTTTTTCCTTAATTAATATTCAACTTTTGATGGGTCGACTTATTATCAGGTTCGGCTTATAATTGAGCAAATACAGTAATAGTTAAAACATTTGAAATGGTGCACAAGACAATAAAATATACAAGTAGGTATTCGACATCCATGCTTAATGTACAGAGAGGATGAGATGGAGCTCAAAGAGGTAAAAAGGGAGAGTCTACAGAGGTAGGGATGGGACCAAAGGAGGAATGGGTGGCGTTTACAGGGGAAGAGGTGGATCACAAACAGGAAGAGGTATGACCTGGACATGAAGGGGTGGGGCAAATGAAGATTAGGGGTGTGTGTGACTCCGTCAGGATGGGGGGTTACCAGAGGAGTAGTCCGCACAGGGTGCACGAACACTTAAGGCCGGCTCTGCGGAGGTATGTTATTTCAGTGTCACAAATTTCCAATACAAGGTTCAAATATAAAGTTCTGACATAAGGTTATGATACAAAGATCTGATACAAAATCCCAGTTCTGATTCTAATACATAATTTCGCTATTTTATCGCACCAATTGTTACAACTGTCTTCATATTACAATTTCAAATAGTTTTTAAAAACTGTGTTATACATTTTTCGACTATACCATAGAGTGAGATAGTGTGTACTATAAATTAGTGGAATGTGGTGAAATAAAATATAATAGAATATGGTTAGAGTGGAGGTATTTGCTCTATTCTGCAAATTTATATCTATAGAAATAGTAGCTATGAGAGAATAAACCTCAGATATTGACGGGGCTAGTGTATGTGTCCGATGACAGTCTATGAAAAAGAGTTTTTCTAGGTTTGAAATATTGCCATCCAAAATGAATTAATGCAGGGACAGGACCACCATACATGTAGCAGGGAACCTATGTTACCACATCACCTCCAACATAGGTTCCTAGTGTTCATGTATAGTTTAGTCAGTTTGGTAGATGGAACTAGATTCCATCTCATGAGCAATTTCATCAATCGGTTTTATCCATGCATGGTTCCCTAGCAATGGAAGTGGAAAGTTCTGTTTCCCAGTCAATCATATATATGGTAATTTGTCTGTGCTTGATATAGGAGAGTGTGTGAAAGAAGAACAGACTGTCAACTCTTTAGAACAATATGGTATGGATTTGCACAGTTTGAAAATATGGATCAGAGGACACTTGTTACCAATGGGCTTATGCCTGAGGTAAGATTCAACATACAATCTAATATGCATGTATGTAAAATGATCATGCCTATTCAAATGGATAGCAGGAAGGAGTGAAAATGTAGCAAAATAATATTTTTCTAGTAGATCTCTAATATAAAGAATACTTCTTTTTCTCCACCAGTCAATATTTAATTCTTAAATATTTGAGTTAAAGAGAAGGCCGGGAGTCGGGTCTCAGATGAGATTTGAGGAAGACCTGAAGTTCCACACGTATATCC
Source organism: Spea multiplicata (assembly GCA_009364415.1). NCBI lineage: Eukaryota > Metazoa > Chordata > Amphibia > Anura > Pelobatidae > Spea > Spea multiplicata. The sequence continues at coordinate 1,229 of VKOC01008853.1, read as the reverse complement.
CAGATTTATTTATGGAAGCATATTGAGGGATATAAGATGTTTACCCTTTGGTGTCCAAAGTAATTGGGCAATCGCAAATAGAAATATACTAGCGTTTTTAATGTCTAGCCAAGCCAATTCATTAGATCTGGAGTGATATTTTATTGCTTGGGCTATTTGAGCAGATTTATAATATAAATGAAAATCCTAAATTTGGTTAAGGTCTTAGGGCTAGGGGTTCTAAAGACATGACATAAATCAAGGGGGAAAGGGGACATCCCTGCCTTAATAAGTGGTTTTATTGAAAACCTGATTTGTTTACTTGGGCAGATGGGTTGCAATACAATGTATACATTTCTGTAAATAATAAATAAGAGAGTATCTCTCTCATAAAACCCAATGTAAGTGATCAAATGCTTTTTCAGCATCCAATATGAGAATGATGCTGGGGGATTATTTTCTATGAATGAGATACATCAATGATATCAATTTACAGATGTTATCAGAAGCCTGCCTTCGGTTAACAAAACCAGCTTAGTAGTAGTGGGTAACGGAAGGGATGATTTTTGTTGAGCCTATCTGCTAGTATCTTGGCATGTAACTTTGCATCTGTATTTAGAAGTGAGATAGGGTGGAGTTTTTGCCTCCCGCAAAATGATGGTTCAATTAAAAGATGAACACATTTCCAGGACTCTTGTGAGAACTGGTAGGTTGAATATAGGTACTTCATTCAACCATGCAAGTCATTGAGGCCCAGCTCTCCAATCACAACATGATAAGTAAAATATATTTTAAAAAACTTAAAAAATTTGAAACAAATTAAAATAGTTAAAAAAATAAATAAAAATGTGTCCCAGCCTGTCCTCTTTATTAAACACAAAATAATAAGCATACCAGCCCATGGAACCCATCAATAGCACAGCAAAGAAAACCTCAAAATCCATGTCTTACTAGATGGTGCTTTGTCAGAAGCTAGCTTTCTCATTGTTATAGGTCATTTAATTAACCCACCAATTAAAACAAATAAAATCACATGATACATTCACTAATATATTTCCCACAACCAATCATAAGGTGATTAGTGAAAATTACTTCAACACTTCAAATTGAACAAAAAACATAAAGAAACTAAATTTGCATTGAATTATTTAAATTACTGGGCACATAATTATATATATAAAAATATATACATCTTAAAAAAAACATAGTCAGATGTTTACATCGAAAATATATATCCTACTAATAATGCA
>VKOC01008852.1:0-14140 GCA_009364415.1 Spea multiplicata | reverse complement strand
CACTCTGCCTCCTCCCCCCTCCCATACTCCACTCTGCCTCCTGCAGAACCTCACCGGCTGACAGAGAGGATGATTCTCTGTCAGCCTGTGAGTGTGTGCATCGCACAGACAGCCTCCGTTACTCACCTTCACTTACACTGTGGCTTCTATGAAGCTGCAGTGAAAGTGCCGGTCAGTAACGAAGCCTGGTAGAGAGGCAGAGTGATTTATGGGAGGGGGGAGGAGGCAGATGGGAGAGAGAAGGAAGTGAGAGACCGGCCGACAGTGAGCGGAATCCAGGTCCCCTGCAGCGTTGCGGGGATCTGGATTCCGGTGCTTATAATCCGATCTCTGTTTTGAGATCGGATATAGATAGGAGAGGAGTTTTTCAGAGCATTTGCTCTGAAAAAAACCTCTTTTTATAATCGATAAAAAACGATTTGATTAATCGATGATGAAATTCGTTGCCAACGATTTTCATAATCGATTATTATGGATTTTATCGATTAGTTGTTTCAGCCCTAATTTAAACCACTGCAAACACTATTTTAAATTGCTTTTTATTTTAAAACTTTTTTTTTGGCCAAAAAGTGGGGAGTCAATGAACGATACGGTTTTCACCAAGTTAAAGTGGTATTGTGGCCTCTACCTTATTGTATGCCAAAGATTAAAAATGTTTCTAATCACAATCAAGAGTTTGTTCTTCTTTCCTTTTGTCCTCACCCAGCTACTGCGGACATGACACTTCCATTGTCTCTATAGATCAGTTTTTTAAAAACATATCGTTGACAGAGCTGTGTGGGTGCCAACAAGGTGCCTAAACCTACACTGACTAGATGGATTCAGTCTGCTATATCACTGGCCAACAAATAATGAATGGAAATGCCACCTGTGGGTATCAGAGCTCATTCCACAAGAGCTATGGCCACATCATGGGTTAAAAGAGCCGATGTATCCAATATCCTACCTGCACCTAATTATATATAGCAGGTATTGCAATATAAAGAAATCCTTAAATCTTGGGTTAGCTCTTAAGAATGGTGTTAGCATAAAAGCAGTCACCTTATGCAGTGTTAGTGCAAAAACATCTGTCATTTACTGTGCAGGTAAGTCTACAAAATGTATATGCAGGTAGTTTGTTCTTAAAGTACCGTATTGGCTCGATTATAGGCCGCACCCTAAAAGTTAGGTGTTTTCTTAAAGAAACATTTAGATTCTTAGAAAAAAAAACAGTGTTATAAATATGCTGCCACTCTCTCCCCTCCAGATACCCCCTCCCACACCCTAGACTTACCAAAGCAGACTCCCTGGTGTCTAGCGGGGCCGGCAGGGGACATCTGCACAATACGCCTACACAACTTCCGGTGCCGGCATGGGACATCTGCACAATACGCCTACACAACTTCCGGTGCCGGCATGGGAGGTTGTCTAAGTACATCGCGCAGACGTTCACCGGCAAGCGTTAACAACCTCTGCTGCCGGCACGATGCGCTCAAACTCCGCCCCCCCCCCGTGGAAAGTGCTGGCAGGGGAGGCTGTCTCGGCATAACAGAGAGTAGGATGCAGGTCTCCTGCAGCGCTGCGGGGGATCTGTATACTAACCCCGCTGCCCGGAACTGCGCATTCCTGCACTAAACCCCAAATATAGGCCGCACCCCCACTTTAAAGACTTATTCGGGCAAATACGGTACATCTGCTATCAGTAAAAACAATCTATATGACTTATCCATTAAAATGTATTCTAAACTTAAGTGTAGCTGATGGTATAGACACAAACGAGATATATGGTCCCTCTCACAACTCCAGCTCATTTTTGCACGGACACGTGTTATACCACCCTATACCCTCTGATCCGCGCACCTTCTTTAATACATTTAAATCATTACTTAATCGGAAACTTTTTTTTTTTTAATTGGCACAAACTGACAAACAAGGAATACTTTACAAAATGGTTTTAATGCATGCACATTGGATACAACAATCAATAAATTTAATGAATTCAAATTATTTACTGATGTAAACATTTTACAAAAGCTTTTTCATTTTTTTCTTGGAATATATGGACTTGATGGAAAACTTCTACCATAATCAGTGGCACATAAAAAAATGTTTTTTTCCCCCCCATGAACTCAAGATGATTCCAGAAAGACAGAACACACAATAAAAAGTAGCACTTGTTTCCTTGTCAGTTTCAAAATTAAACTATAAATCAGGTTGTGAACAGTCGTGAGCAATATTAACAGAAACCAGTCAGAAATAACAGTATAAAAATAGCCTGCAATCCAGTTATAAATGACTATCCAAAAGCAGAACATTTCTATCAGTTTAACAGGTTTTGGGTGTGTAGACTTTGGTACGATGCATGGAAATGTGCTATAGTTCATCTCACCACCTCTTCTAGTGAAGACGATCAGTAGACAAAGGCTCAGAGTTTTGTGGAAGTCAGTTCAAAATGCAAAAAAAAGTGCAATTAATATGCACGGATAGCTTAAAAAAAACAAACTAAATCTGCCTGTTTAAACTCGTATCAGCAGAACATCATTGCTGCATAGTCCCACACATCTCAAGATGTGGCCAAGATGTGCCATTTTATTTTTGGAAAGAACAAAAGTGATATTGTGAAATAATTTCCAAATGTATGCATGCTAAATCCACGCAGGACAGGAGCAGGCTGCTACCTAGTGTTGTTCGTTACACAATACTGATTTTGCTTCTGTTGAAGGAGCTCTGTGATGGCCAGGAGTTTCTTCAGAACGTGCTGTTAAACAACAAAAAACATGTTATATATATCTATATATATATATATATATATATATATATATATATACACACACTAGTGCTAGGATGGACTTGCTCACTAAAGTCACCTCAGCAAGCGCATAAATGGGTTTTACGAAGGACAACACTGGTACGCGTATACCCCACCAGACAAGAGAGACATCAGACGAAGAAAGAAAGCCAGCAGCATTTCAAACTGGGACACTTGGAAGGTAAGCTCTACTACTGGAGTTAATGACTCGGTTTACACTGCTCGATTCTTATTTTTCTTTATTTTAAATCAAAATGATATCACCGAGAGGCTCAAACCTTATAAAGAAATTCTGAACAATATGTAACCTAATAGCGTGGGCACATTGACTGAGGAAGGGGGAAATAACAGTTGAAGAAAGACAAAAACATGAAGACCACTGTAGTCTTATACCATAAGGAACTGGTTTAAGGGGTTAAATTTCAATTTTATTACACAAAGGATATAAATAAGCGCTGCGTAAACTGTTGGCGCTATATAAATAAAAGATAATAATAAATGCTGTCTGCATTGGATTGTTTTTTATTGCAGAATCTAGGCACCAAGGGCACAAAATATTTCCTAACACCCCAGATGTAGTTACTGTATAATAGTTAGAATGAGTCCATATATCCAAGACGTGCGATACAATATTTGGCATCAAACCCATACCTGCTGTGCTCCTCGCTCATTGCTGATGGTGCGGAGTTCATCAGAATGTGCAACACACATCTCATGCAAAGCTGCCAAATTGCGGGACAGGTCCGTCCGACAGGGCTCAGTAGTATCTGGAAGTTCAGGTACATTCTAAAAATCAGAAAAAAGAGTTAAAAAAGGACCACCCCCAACAGTTTGCATCAAAAATGAAAGGATATTTATAATGAAAAGTTGATCCTTAGCGCTGAGAGAGATATCTGGATTATCTTACCCCAAGTTCATCCAAGAACATTATCATGCGATGCTTATTACTTTTAATGAATGGATTTACACCCTCCATGTAGGGTTCCTAAAATAAAGAAAAAAAATAAAGATTTGAAAGCATTTTATAAATGAAACGTTGCTTTCCTGCTTCGCATGATGAGTTATGTTGGCATTGGGTACAATCACAGCATTGCTAATCTCACAACGGAATTGATTCCACATTAATGCTGTAGAACAATGGATTCGAGCATCTATCTATAATCAAAATGTAGTGTATATAAAATTAAAAAAAAAAGGATGCAAACACTCTTGTTTCATCGACTGGTAAAAACACGGAGAACGGATAGCTCAGCTATAAAAGATGCGGTAGAGAAGCGGAGAACGTGAAGTTGTACCAGACTGTCTGACCACTGAACGTACACTTTCAAAAAAAGAAATCAAACTACAATAAAACTCTACAGATACAGCAAAAGTCCATCAATGATTCAAGCCACAGAGATGCTTTAAAGTTTGTACAATGCACCAAACAGACTTTGGCAGGTGAGTTATAAGGAACTAAAATCTAATTTTATTTTTTTGCATTTTAACACATTAATTGCCACTATTCCACGGTGATAAACAGAGCTAGGACATCTATAGAGCAAGAACGTGTCCTTCCATAATTAAAATGCATTTCTTTAACTGATGATAAGATCCTGTGACTAGAGTCAACTAGAATATAAGTAAAAGCCAATTAGAGGCAGATAAAAGGAATATATATATGTTGTGTTTGTAGCTATGGTAAGAGCTGACATCTGATGTAAGGATATTTTGGGGTTATGATGCTTTTTAGATATTACACATCCTGCTAACTGCATGCATGAACTTGGACATTAGTGAGGTGATCTGCAAAGTTAACACCGACTACTAAAGTGACAGATATAATTCATTAAATATATTAATACAGAATTTCCAGGTGGTGGGATACCCTCTCTCACAGTAGATTTCCGCAATGTCTGCTATGAATAAAGTACAAATTACAGATTTTTTTAAAAGGTGCCGTTGTCTATTACTCAAGATATTTACTCAAATAGAATTTAATAGTGTTTGTTTTTTCCCCCCCCAAAGACTCCAGGGCTACAGTGAGAGTGGCAAAATAACATGAAAAATGGACTACACTTACAATGAAATGGATATCATGCAATGGCGAGTGCAGAAGCGGTTACCAATTAAAAGGTTAAGAGGAAAAAAAAAAGCTTTTTTTCTTACAGCTCCGGAGGAAAAAACGCAGCTTTGTGGCACAGCATCAGCATGACCCTCCCGTGCCAACCAGAATAAAAGGAATTGTTGTTAGAGCGTATTATGGACTTTAATGCATGTAAGAGTCTCACAGAATCCCAACTGTTCCTGGTACATCCGGGAAGCCAAATAATATATAATATACAGAGGACATACATATCTACTATCTGGACAAAGTCTGCTGTCCTGGCTGATCAAGCACAAAAAAAAGTTATATTGTGATTGCTCAGTACATTCAGTTACAAGGTCTGCAGAAACAGAACAAATCTATGTTTTCCTTTACGTCATGATTACATAAAAAAAGCATTTAAATAAATATAACAAATTGATCTTAACGCATTTTGGATGACAATGTTCCTGAATACCACCTGGAATACATTAACCAAACGATCACAGGCAAGAGAAACAGAAAAAAGAATAAATACAAAATCAACTTTATTATGCATTTTTTATGATTTTCTTCCCTCCAGTATGTAAAAAAGTCATGTAAAGTAATACATACAGGCAATGGAGACCTAACGGATCACCGAGGTATAAGTCACAGTAAATATTTTGCTATGATACAGTTATATATAGTGAGAGGTTAACGCATTTGTGTATGGCTCACCTATTTTTTACGTTGGTGCTAGTACCTGTCCTATTGGAAGTATATAATCTATATACTAGATTTATATGTAACAATTCATTTTAAAACAAGGCTAGATGTCCTATTGTTACATCTCTACCTCTCCCAGTTTTAAAAACATTTTGGTTTAATATTTTATGACCGTAATACACAGAAAACCGACATATGCATCTATGTGTGTTTGTGCTGAGGATCTATGTAGTGTAAACTAATGAACATAGATCAACCTTGGCTGATTGTTGAGCAATTTGAATATTAACTTGAACCCAACAGGTCAGTCTTTAGCGGTTGTCAAAAAAATGTCTCATGATGCTCAGCGCAGCAGCCTAAACGTAAAGCAGGTCTACCTAAAGCAGCAGAACTGGACTAGCATTCAGACGAAAACTTAAGTTTATAATCAACGCCGTGCCTTCCTCTGCCCCCCAGCATTGACATAGTATAAGAGATAAGCAGATGGGGTCTATGGTGCGACAGCGATATCAATGACTTTTATTGCGAAACATTTTAAAAACTTAGTCATATGACTTTTTAATCATCCTGAAATGGATATCTGGTTATTGTTATTGGGACACCCAATAGTAAGGTTTGTAAGATCTTTGTTTTCAAAGGACCCCACAATAAGGTATTCTAGCACCATAGTTTTTGTTTTCATAATTTTTGCTGTGACATGCAAATATTTCACATCCGTGACCAATACCAAAGCCATTCAGATACTTTATTTTGTCGACTTACTTTGGCTCCAAATTCAACCAAATTTGCTAAGTTTTGCAGAGACTTGGCGACCAGCGTCAAAGTTCTTGCAGCAGTTGGAGACGGAGAATCTGGCAAAATATTAACCTGAGTAAGTTGTCATAAGAAGATTCACACGGTACTATTTACAATGAAAACGATCTCCACTAACACAACTGCGACTGAGACTATTACTCTCAAAACATACGGTATTTCCCAGTCTTCCCAACTACAATGTCAACCCGCAAATAACACACACCTACACGTCACAAATGCTCATTTTGTAAGACAGACTTCAATAAGTTTACCTGAGATGATATTAAACATCCTTGGATTAAGAATTGCAGGACAGATTAATCGCAGAAAAACAAAGCCACTAGAAAAGGAAAAATATGAGAATAAATAATCCTTTTTCTCCCTTTATTTTATATGAATCACACTTGAAGCAGACTGATTCATAGAAATTAATCATTATTACTACATCTTTTTCAGCCAACTTACCTAACAACTCTTGTCCTCATGGTGTTATTTGAAGGCCACTTTTGTTGAACAGATTTTTGTAAGCACCCATAAATATACCTCAAAGTCCTATTCACAGGAAAAGAAAGAATCAGTATTAAAAGCAAATTACGTGAACAGTCTATGTCTATCAGTGAGGTGCCTCACATTTTAACGCACTCAGAACTTGAAGGTATCGCACCGATACAAATTATAGTTAGGGGACGGTCAGCGCCTATACTTTGTATCAGATGCTGTGCCATTCCAAGGGAATGGGTTTAAATAAATGACTTGAGTTTTGTTGTTCCAATAAATTTGACACCCTTCGTAATTCTTAAGAGCAAATTACAAGTCAAAATGCGCACTAAATACTAGTTTGTAGTTTACATTTAACACCATGTTACTTACGGGGGAAGTATCTCTGCTGCCATAAAAATTTTCTCTACTAATTCCGACAGTATAGTTAGTAGATGTGCCAAGTTAGCATTTACATCTTCATTCTTATCCAGCTTTGATGGATTTAACTTTAAAGCAAAACAAAAAAAAACCATTTTAATAGATGATAAACAGCTTTTAGCGCCAATGGTAAATTGAAACTTTTTTTTATTATTATTATGATGTCTGACTTTGTGGCAGGCTATTGGGTATTTCTTTTTAACAATGTTTACATGTTGCTTGTTTTATACAGCACCATAACAAGAATGCATGAAGTAGAGCAATACCTAACAGGCAATGCCTATATACCGTCTGTTCCAAGCGATCGCTCAACTGCTTTGTGGTAGGGAATGTGAACAGGACACAACTGGCAGCCTAATTCATTTTGATATAGACCTATCTGCATTTGTGGACCACCTGTGAATGGCCATCAGAAGACACAACTTATTTACTTGGCCAACTAATGGCTCTTGGGACATAAAGTGCTGCCCTGCAGTATGTGGGATGTATAAATATACCTCAGGGATTCACTTTTACATGCAACACATTTGCAGGGAAGCACTTTACAAGGGCTATTTGTAATTTGTACCATTTTAAGCATTTAAAAGGAGGCCAGCAGAATATTCGTGGGACAGAATCTACACAACTCACCTCACAAGACTGCTTGCTTTCCAATATTTTTAAAATGGTGTCTTTAAGAGCATGATGGACAAATGGAGTTGCCGTTGCTTTCATGTATTGCTCCATAAGCGTACTGGCCAGCGTGGTCGCACGAAATAGAGTTGTTGCTTCATCTAGATTTTGCAGAATTCAAAAATATGCTTATTTGGTAGTGAAACCATAAAAGACAATAAATGACAATAAAATATAGGTGATGGGAGGTATATTCATTAACAAAGGGGTTGGAAGGACAGGTTGACATGTCAACTTACTATTTTACTATGTATCTGAAAAAGGCAACCCCATAATGCTTGTGAACGCTGCAGGAATATGACTTCAAAGCAATCTCACTACTTCTTTGTAATGTGGAACATTAATATAGATATAAAGTTCAAGAGAAGATGGAGTCTTTAATCAGATTACTGGGCCAACAATCACATCAGCTTTCACCTAAGAGGTATCAGGCTGTACCTTGCTTTGGAGAAGATACTCCTGAGGTCCTGAAAGCATAAGCGTCTACACCCTTTTCTGTGTTACCCAAATTAACACTACCTTCAACTAATGACTCCATAATGCAAGCTCGAGTTTATGCATTCCAAAAGGTGTTGACAGGAGAGTTTTCAGGAGAATTGTGATTCCAACTCCCTGTGTTCACTATGAATTATAAAAGCCATCCCCAACACACTTCTTTGGAAAAAGGTCTAAGTCAGCCCTATACAATGCATAGTTCAATCTAAACTGTAGGATGAACTCAGTAGGAGAAACTCCAGCTCTACTGCAAGGTTTTGTGAATCACCTCAATGAGTTAAAATGTCAGAATCTCCTACGAACTCCTAGATTCGTTTATACCTTATACATTATAAATAAACAGCTATATGCATACCTTCCACACTAATCTCTCTGTCATTTAGTGTTCTCAAAAGTAAGGATTCCATCTTTTCATGTAGAAAAATTCGTAATAGTATGCTGGCTAGTAGTGTTCGATCCTGTCCACACACATGCGACAATGCATTGACCACATGCAGCTCCTTCTGTAGTATGAGCTGGTGGGGAAAACAAACAATGTAAGCAAAAGACACAGCTACACGTTACAACACACAATTACACATTACAACACACAATTACAGTATGGGATAATCAGCACAGCACCTCTTTGAATTCATTATATTCTTCCTCGGGCATTATCTTCTCCATGGAGTACCGTACCCGGACACGCAGGGACCCTGGCTCTATACCTTTCAATGGTATGTGGGAACTGAGCTGAAACCACTCATCTGTTGCATGCCCTCTCTGTAGGCGATTTAGCTGACACCGCATAAACACTAATTAAAGCAGAAGAAACGTAGCAAAACATTAGAAAATGTGTAAACTAGCAATCGCAAAAATACAGAGTATGTACTAATACATTTTTTGGTCTAACATGGAGAATCAGCCTCCCTTTTTCAAGTAATAAAGCAACTGGTTTTGAGTTGATCTTTAATAAGATTATCAAGTCACTGTGAGGAAAAACACTCAATACAAAATACAACTGGCCATTCACTCAATAATGCGCACATCTTGTCCTGCTGCGTTGTACACGTGTAAGCGAAAGGAGGGGGGGAGCCATTTAAATAAACTACACACTGATACTCACGTATGTCAGGGTCTTTGCTTTTCTTTGTTTTGTTACTTAGACTAATCTCAAATCTGTTGATATCCGGAGATAAGTCACTGGGGGGGAAAAAAAGCGAATCAACGCTTCAACAACATTGGTACTAATGGTGTTTAATAAAATTATACACATATTTATTAACAGATAATAAAACAGAAAAGGTTTCTTTGGAATAAATGTTACACAGTGTGTATATCAGGGCTTGACAAATGTATTTTGAATCTAGAAGCCAGCTAACAGAGTTAGGAGCCAGGATTTTTTCCCAAGGGAATCCCCCCCCCTTAAATTTAGGTCCACTTTCCTCAAACCCCTATTTTTTATTTTATTTTTGCTTTTCTTTTTTCCCCGCTCTCCTGCGACGCGACAATCCTCCCCCTGTCACGAGGAACTATTCTGTGAGCCCCGCCCCCTCAAGTGTCATATCTTAAAAGGGGCGGGGCGAAGAGCCTCACTGAGGCACTGCCACTCTATGCCCAAGCTTAGTACAATAAGTGATCTCTGGCTTGCATGAGATGATCCAAACTGAGCTCCCATTAACTTCGAAAACATTAACAGTAATGCTAAAAATTCAAAGCAAGTTGAGCTCATATTTGGGGAAACTTACGACATTCAAGCTGCTTTGAGATTCCTACACATTAAAAGTGGAAATGCATTTGTATAGGGGCTCATCTGGCCCTCGTTTCCTGGTCACTGCCGTTTCAATGTCTTAGAAATACCCCAAAATTTATTTTATGAACAGATTTCCACACAATGGTTTGTATTGGCCCCGAATATATTTATATAATCTTCATAACTATAGTGCTCCATTCCTTTTATTAATTTTGTAGCCCGCCCTCTGCACCCTTTCTAGTGCTATGATATCCTTCTTTAGAACAGGTGCCCAAAATTGCACAGCATATTCAAGGTGCAGCCTACATTTGATTTATACAGAGGCAAAATTATATCTTTATCCTGCGAATTGATGCCCCTTTTTATACACGACAATACCTTACTGGCCTTAGCAACCCAAATCCTTCTCATTTGTCATTACCCCCAATTCACTACCGTTTAGGGTGTAGGTGCGCCTGTGCATTCCGTACCCCGAAGTGCATAACTTTACATTTATCTACATTGAATTTCATCTGCCATTTGAGTGCCGCAGTCTATCTAAGATCCCTCTGCAGCACAGTAATATCCTGCTCGCCCTGTATTACTTGACCTAGTTTAGTGTCATCCGCAAACATGGAAACATGACTTTCAATGCCTACTGCCAGGTGATTAATAAATATGTTGAATAAAATTGGACCCACTTACCACTTTTGACCAGCTTGAAAATTTACCATGTATAACAACTCTCTGTTCTCTATCTCTAAGACAATGTTCTACCCAAGAACAAGAGATACAATTGCAATATTTTCACAAATAAGGCATGAGAAGAAATTAAAAAGATAAGGAAAAAAGTACATAGTAAGCCCAAGATAACACATTGAGATAAACTTCTAAACATCGGCTTTCATCTACGAAAGGATTATATCTACATCGCTGGTATTTACCTCATTTTATTATTATTTAAAGCAATTCCTTTTTAAGAAACACTTGAAAGCCTCATTACACACAATAGAGATTTAACTAGACAAATACATTTGTAGAAACTTACTCAAAGAAAAACTCTTCTGACCAAACTGGATTCTGACCTTCCCGAGCATGCGTCTTCGCTACCTGCACGCTATTCAGGTAGATATTACAATACGGACTAGTAAAGTGTTTCACCGGGAGCTTGTGGGCTTCTTCAACATGCAGGTTTAGACTACTGACCTACGGAAAAGAATACGTATGTTTGGATTTCATTTCCCTTCCATCACACACTGAATATGCAGGTTTCGATGTTCTATAAACAGAATTCTACTGCTGTTGCTGGTTATCAGTTATAAGTTTTTTGCGGTAATCAAATACCTTATGGAGAAAAAGCAACATCCAAAAAACGTTAAGAATAGTGAAGGAACTAATGATGGACACATTCATTGTACTTCACAAATAAAAAAGGCACAAGGAGGCTGTACTGAAATGGCGTTTAAACCTTCCGGACTGGGACGTACCTGGTACTTCCTGATCATACGTCACCACCAGACCGGGACGTACCAGGTACGTTATCCCCCAAAAACCACCCCCACAATAGTGGTGATCGCGGGGGCGCTGCAGCTGCTGTCTGCCCAGGAGTCTGGGCAGACCAGCACAGCCACTCCAAGCCTGTGATCACTCCCACAGATCACGCCACAGGCAGCTTCAGGGAAGGGGGTTGAGTGTTGATTGACACAACATCCCCCTGCAGCCTGATCGCTCCATTAGAGCGACAATGCAGCGTTAACCCCTTCAATGCCGAGATTGTGGCTTTGTAGGGGTTAATTCCCGTTTTGTACAGGGCACTGCTGCTGGTGGCCTGCCTGGAGAAACACAAAGAGAATGGTTTGACAGTACGACTGCCATCGTTATTTTATGTAACTGATTAATACATTTAGGTAAATTTTAACATTGAATTCTATTTTTTATTTTTTATGCAGACTGGGAAAAAAGATGTTATTAACAAAGCTAGAAGTCAGGGCAGCCCATGAAGGTCTACGCGATGCGCACAACCAGCACTTCCGCCGGGGCTTCTATGAATGACCGGAAGGTCATGTGATGCCGGCTCTCCGCCTTAGAAGCCCTGGCAGAAGAGCCAACCGCAGCAGAGGTTGTCTGCACGGAGCGCTGCGGGGGATCTGGATCTTAGTCTTGTAGCGAGACCTCTACTTGAGGTCCAATTATAAGATGAGGGGTATTTTTCAGAGCATTTGCTTTCATGCTAGGACAAAACAACAACACACAAACTGTGCAAGAAATCAATAGAAGGCCTGATTGGAAATGGATGTTCATGACCTTGTTTAGCAATAAGTTGACAATATATAATTGTGTCCTATCTATGTTTCGCTTTTCTGTTTAAACTTTATTAACATGGGTTTTTTTGTAATTATAAAAACAATTCTTTTTTATTTTTCTATTACACAACGCTTGTTAGTTTGCATCATGTAAAATCTTCTATGTATTAGTAATAAGTCTCGCTGTCTGGGACATAAAATCGTATTACGGAAGGGTTCTGAAGATAAGTGCTTAGCAAACAGTTTATGGATCAACAATTACAATCTGCATTAATAATACAACAGTACTCAGCTTCACCGTGTATCTGCGGCAAGTGCACATCAGCAACACTAACCTGCCGGAGGCGCTTATTAGACGTAGATTGTGCGGTTTTTCGTAAACTGCAAAACGCTTGGAGACTTTTCATCCAGTCCTGAAACAAGTGAGATAATTTGATTACATTCCAAGGACCATAAAGCACATTAAATAACTACAACATGTGCACAAATTATTTAATAACAGAAACGAAAAATCCAGAAAACAAAACAGTTTATAGGGTATTTTAAGCAGATTTAGTTTTTTTAGGGAACCTCGAAAATACCTTAAAGAGGGACTATTGCCATCACTGGTTTTAGCGTACATAAAAGCACGTAATGAACCCGTATATTCCTTTGCTAGGCTATGAAATGCCAATTGAAATAAATTTAACATGGATATATATATATCTATATGGCTTCGTTGTAGAGTATTTGTGAAAGTTACCCACCGGCCAAGGTAGACAAGTGAAAAAAATTTGAACGCACGTGAAGAAGTAAAGTTGGCAGGCATTTTAAGTGCCTATGGCTTCTTTCATAGTTTTATCCAGATAAGGAAGTGGAATCAAGATGAAAAAAATGCCCTTGAAATAATTCTTGTGCCCTGATTTTGAAAATGCCTCATTTGTGTAGAATTTTCATATATTCTGAAATTATTTGGGGCAAATATTTACGGTGTAAAAAAGAAAAAAAATTCATCTGCAAAAACTAATGAAAAAACCTGCTAAATAGATTCTACCATTTGTCCTGACTTTAGAAATACCCAATGTTTTTATGTTTTTTTTCTGCACGGTATGGGCAATAAGTACCGTTTTGCTATTTCAAAACCATTTCCCCAAAGCTGGTCATTCTGACCCATGTGCTATTTCAGGTATCTTTGAAGCCAGCCAATGTAATTTACCCCATCAAATCATATTTTTAACAACCAGACAAAATGCTGGTATTTTAACCATTTCCATGCACTAGTTCTACCATCAGCCTTTGTCCAACTTTATGGTAGTACGGTAAATTCTTTGTATTTTTTTCACACACTTACTTTAGGTCTGAATTTACCGCTCCTGGTGTATGTCACTGCCAAACACCACCACAATATGTGTTCAGTAACATCTCCCGAGCGCAGTGATAACCCAACAAACCCATGCATGTGGGGTATTGTGAGGTGTGTATTTTTTTGCCATTTAGACATCTGGTCACTTTGTCCCCACGTCCCATTTTTGGGACATCTTTGAACCTGGCCAATTCAATTTACCCCTTCAAATCATATATTTTTTTTTTAAATAGGCTCCCTATGGGCACATTTATAATGCCAATATTTTAACTCTTTCCATGTTGGATTTTTTGTGACGATATAGCGTGAATTGTAGGACTTGCTCAGAAAAAACATGTATCAT
>VKOC01008851.1:0-13634 GCA_009364415.1 Spea multiplicata | reverse complement strand
CCCCCCCCCCCGGGAGCAGAGCCGTTTAAGCCGATAATAATGAAGAATTTCTCACGCCGGAGGCGTCCGGGACGTAAAACGATTAAAGGATTTGTAAAACATTAAATTAAGAAGCGGGGGGGGGCTGTATCCCTGGCGGGATTCAGGAGCGCGGTCCGAGAGTAATTAGCGGGGTGGGGAGCGAGCCCGGGGAGATAAATACTAAGATAAATCAGCGTATCCACCTCATAAACTGGAGAAGATTTTCACTCTCGTGCTCTGAAACCAGGGGAAACTAAATAAAGGGACGGAGCGGGGGAGGAGCGAGAGGCGGACGGCGGCGACCGGGGGGCGGAGCGTGGAGCGGGGGACGCCCCTGCCAGCCGTGAAATTTTGAAAATAGTTGACATTTTTACACGGCTGAGAGGGTGGTAGACACGTGGAACAGCCTCCCAGCAGAGGTGGTAGAGGGTAATACAGTGAGGATATTAAACATGCATGGGATAGACATACGGCTCCTGAATCTAAGACGAGACCAACGACGGATTATGGTTTGAGTCTTTACAGCAGGAGAAACGAGAGACTAGACGGGGGCCGGATGGGGCCGATCTGCTGGCACATCCTATGTTTCTATATAGAAAATCGGCCATTTAAATTTGCCAAAAAAATGAAATATAGAAAAGTTACAGACTTACTGTCGGCTGACTCTACCACTTCTGCTGGGAAGCCGTTCCACTTATCTACCACCATCTCAGTAAAGGAAAACTTCCTCACATACATTGGCCATTCCATGCACGGTCACACACACGTATATATATATAGCTTCAGCAGATAAGCAGACAGGCAGTGCATATAAAGCTGCCCCTCTTTCATACATGGTCCTGGGCAGCTGCATTTGCTTAATTCCTGTAATCCTACAAACAGTTAATAAGACAGAGCGTTTTCATTGTATAAAACCTCCGCTATTCATGTTTTTTTCTCATTCTTTTCTCATTTTATGATAAGAAAACCCCAGGACTCTGGATTTATAATTATCTCTCCTAATGAAATCACTCTGGAAAAGACGGGTTGGGGAAACGCGGCGCTGAAAGCGCTGACAAAATAAGCGTTTTTGGTAAATGTTGATAAGGCTAAAAGTGCTTTTTGAGCTCGGTCTGAAGGAATAATCGTCTCCAGCGCCGGGCTCAGCGGGGAGATAAATGAAAGCGCGTGCCGGGCCTGACGAACCGGGCATTCTGAGACCTGGCCCGGCCGGGGGGTCCTGATGAGCGGATCTCGGCCCCCCTGACCCCCCCAGGAGAACCGCAGAAAATCCGCAGATTCGGTCACAATGCATAAAAATGGAGAAAGGCCGTTACATCGTAACATCTGTGCAATAAAGAGACTCGAGATACATCGTTACAGAATGTCCCGTGTACTGCGGAGTGAGTGAGCGCGTCGGGATGTACACTCGGGCTTGGTGCGAGCGCCAAGTAAAGATTTTATTTACTGAGAGGGTGGTAGATAAGTGGAGCAGCCTCCCGGCAGAAGTGGTAGAGGGTAATACAGTGAGGGGATTAAACATGCATGGGATAGACATACGGCTCCTGAATCTAAGACGAGACCAACGACTGATTAAGGTTTGAGTCGTTACAGCAGGAGAAACGGGCGACTAGCCGGGGGCCGGATGGGGGCCGATCTGCCGGCGGTGGGCAGATTGAGTGACCGGCTAACGTCACTGAAAAATGAATGGTTTGGCACAAAGTCACCGCCAGCGGGGGCTCAGAGAAGGTCCGCGTTAGACCCCCCCCCGTTGGGTCACATGAGCCAATCACCTTCCAGAGAGAAAGCCGCCGGTTCTCACAGCACAGAACTCGCTGTCGGTTCCGAGGTGAAGACGCCGAGCGAATCCGAAAGCAAACGATCCAAAAAACTCTCAGCCCAGAGGGTCTTTCACTCAAAAACCAACGTTTCCTACAAAATGATTATTTTATCCTTTTTATATTTTCAGTAATAAAAACAACATGAATAAAAGTTAATTTAATATTAGTAGGCAGCAAAATAAATTCAAAAAAAGAAAGAAACGGGGAAAAAAAATCATATCATGAAAATATTGAAATTATCTGCAAACGGCGTGAATTCTGTGTATTTTGTGTAACGGAGTCATTTCGTGCTTGGAGGGGATTCTGAGGACTGGGTACGGATTCCGGAAATACCCTGAGTAACGTCTGACCCGCGCTCTATTAACCCCTGAAGGTCAACGGGCTGGTCAAAGGACAAGGCATTGTAAGCCCGTACATGATGGGGTTAATATAAGACTTTTCGCCAACACACCTAGAAACTTTTCTATCAAGCCCCAGACCTTTTTCCTCCCCGACATACCGGCCCCTGCTGCCGCCAGGTAATGTCACTTAAATAACGAGGGAGTAATAACGTGTAGTGACCGGTCATCTAAATGGGATGCAGCCTTATCAATACATTTAATTTATTACCCAATAAAGGGCTGTTTTGACCTCTATTCTACTAAATGCTTTTTGGGCCCCCGCAGGGGTCTCTAATACCCGCAAACTATCCTGCCCCCCCCCCCCGCACGCACCTCTCTGCCCGGGGGGGGGGGGGGTTAATGGCAGCTTCTCAGCATTTTGACGAAATATTATTTATGGCCAAACTGTAAATTTGAGGATCTGGCGGCCCCTCTGCCCCCCCGTGGGCCGCCTCACACCCTGCCCCCGTTATTAGGAATAATATACACAGTTAGTGGCATTCTGTGGCAGGGAACCGCATTGCCTCGCAGCATTCTGATGCCGTTTCTGACTTCCTGCGGGGGATCTGTTTGTCTCGCCGCGCAGGATCGTTTAACGGCCTCCCCGCCTCTTACCTTTCCTCTCCTCCCTGTCTATGCCGCGCCGGCCGCAGATTTCTCGCCGTATTATAGCTGCGTTTATTATATGTTACGGTTCCTGCCGATTTCGGATGATGCTTCTCCTGTATCTCGGTCGTCACAAAGAAAACAAAAAAAGACAAATTCATGTAAATTTGGGGAAAATGATCGCCGTGCCGCCAAAATAAATTAACCAACTAAATCCAATTTATTTTACAGAGAATGTTAATTCT
Source organism: Spea multiplicata (assembly GCA_009364415.1). NCBI lineage: Eukaryota > Metazoa > Chordata > Amphibia > Anura > Pelobatidae > Spea > Spea multiplicata. Next base: position 10,562 of record VKOC01008851.1, on the reverse strand, counting down.
GTCTGCGCCGTCATTTGTAGAAATCATTACTTTATTAATCGTGATAAATCCGGCTTCGATCATTTTTCTGGGAATGATTATTTGTCACGTGACACAAAAGCAGGCACGGAAAGTTGGTCGTTGGTCTCGTCTTAGATTCAGGAGCCGGATGTCTATCCCATGCATGTTTAATACCCTCACTGTATTACCCTCTACCACCTCTGCTGGGAGGCTGTTCCACTTATCTACCACCATTTATATATGTAGGAGCCATATGCATATCCGTGTCCACCACACAAATGCCCTACTGGCTGGAGGGGCCAATCTAGTCTATTACCCCTAGTAAAGGATGATAGCGCAAAAAGGTTTAACCCCGTAATGACGACTCTTGAATTAACGATGATGTAATGACCACTAACGTTCTCCTAATTCCCCCCCCCCACGAAGGGCAGATTTCTACAAACCGACCCTGCTGAATAATTCTTTATCCACAATGAAAATTCCCAGGCTGAAAAAACGCTCTAAAAATTTCCAAATTTCCCATAATAACCACTTTTGACCAAAATGTGCCAAAAACGTCACATTACATTTAAAAGAATGACAAGATTGGGTTCTTTTCCACTAAAACAGAGCAGAGAGGGGGGGAGGTTCGGAGGGCCTGGAAACTCTCACCCCCCCCGTCATTATTATTATTTAGGGATTTGTTTATAGCGCCGTCATATTCCGTAGCGCTGTACAAACGGCTAACACAACAAGTAGCGCATCCATAACCAGAGTGGGCGAGGACCGCTTACGCTGCTGGAGCGCCCGCGGCTGGAGCCCCCATGGCCGGAGCCCCCCAGAAACCTCTGCCACTGATTAGTAAATTGAATTTCGGGGTTTTTTTAAGCATTGTCAAAAGAATTGGCGAATACTCCGTCAGGAAGCGTTTCTGAGCCACAAGCTGAGATTTCCCAGAAAAACAACTTTACTTTTCTAACACAGAATTGGCAAATAGTTTCGGTTCCCACAGATGTTACAAAACTTTCTTCGCTTTGGATCCGACGTTCGGAAAGTCAACTGAAATCGTGAAACATCCAAGAAAAAAGCTCTGCGCTCAGCACTTATTTCTAAAGAAATTGGGAAATTCTAAAATATCAACAAATTAATAAAATTCCTCTATAATGAGGATTTACCTTTTATTAAGATCATTTAAACCTAGAATTCTGCCCTATAATCTATAAACTTTCATCATTCCTTGGTCTCGTCTCAGGTCTGGGAGTCGGGCAGGATCTAGGGTCACTGACCTGACGCCTGGGGGCAAACTTTTTTGGTAACCCCAGGTGGGTGTGGCTATATTGCTAACCCCTCCCCTTAACGAACACTTCTAACCAAACCCATTTTCTATGCCAACCACTCTACGTCTTTGGGCCCCCCGACTTCTCCAAGTAACATGCAGCCGCCTTCCCACAGTTACAGCTTTGCCTATAAACAGCTTGTCAGTGCAGTCTTTGTGCCCCATAAAAGGTGGTCAGTGCCAGGTTTGCCACCAAACAGCTTGTGAGTGCCAGATTTGTGCCCAAACAGCTGGTCAGTGAGGTGCACCCGCCTAGGCTCAGCTGTTTAGGCGCCATATGCCCTATCCCATGCATGTTTAAATTCACTCACTGTATGACCCTCAACCACCTCTGCTGGAAGGCTGTTCCACTGAATAATGGGATATGTATTAGGCCCTCTCACAGCGTAAAAATAATTGCACACTTATTGAGGCCACTGAAATAGATCGGCAGCCCTGAAACTAATGAAGTGCAGATGTTTCCTCCTGTCTTGTCTTTAAATGAATGGCATCGTCTGTGCAGGCAAATCGAAACCAGGGACTCAACCAGGGACTCAACCCATCTCCGCCTATAAACCCTTTTATTTTATGGGGTATTCCGGCGGGTCGGTGGATGCGTCCAGCGCTGGATCGCGCCCCCCCCCCCACTCTTTAAATCGCTCGGTTACCTGCGTGCTTTGGAGTGCCACGCGTCTCGTTATAACACAAACCTCTCTCTAATGAGACCGTCGGCCACAGGTTTAACATAAAGCAGCTCTCGGCAGCGGTGGGGACGTTGGGTCGGCCCCGGGCCCCCAGACTGACGGAAAGACCCCCTGTCATCAATGCATGGAATGTTCTATACATGGTGGTGGGGGGCGTTTTGAGACAAACAATTAATTACACTCTGAAGATTTAAGCGCATGGAAAAAACGCACAAGCTTTTAGGAAGCTATGGCAACAACCAATGAGTGCCTGCCTTTATGTCACATGACATTAAAGGTTTGAAACCAGAAAAAAAGGTGAGTGAGAACATTTTACTTGATTAACTAATTATTTCTGGGAAGGTAGATGAGACGCCATCTTTAATATAAACATTTCTAACTCTAGATCATCCACGTGAAGCACAAGAACCCGAATTCACGTCCGCCGTCCACCGTTTCCAGGTTTACGTGGCTTCTAGGACAATGCTGGGGCTGCCGTGCCGGTTCCTGCCGGTTCCTGGGGTGAAGGACGGGGTTATCGCCGTTCCCCGGATACAATGTAGTAAATTTCTTATCCCGAAGCAGCCGCTAAATCCAGGCCGACCTCAGCGCTTTGAGTTTTAAGGAATTACAGCAAATAAGATTAACATCCGACCTTTTCGCAGCCTCGTGGCCGCGGCTCGCCGGGCTGGTATTTGGCCCAAGCGCGGATCGATAATAACAACGCATTCGCCAAAAGGTTAGGTTATTCCGCGCGCTGCTTTGTGTCAGGCCTCCCCTCCGTGATTGATTTCTATCGGGTGTTCGGGGGCTCCGTTCTACGTGAGATCAAAACTTTCCGATCTTCTCAGCGCTCGCTCAGACGTTTTGGGAATTCTACAAAATTGGAATATTACAAAGCTCTACCCGAACCCCGACGTACATCGCCAATCCCCCCAAAACTTTCCTCTAAGGTGATGCAGACACCGGGCTGCTGTTGGAACTCTCACTCCCATTACCCTTCATAAGCCAATGTCTGTATTAATGTCTGATTTATAACTCAGGGGCGAGCAGAGGCAGGCGCTCCATACCCAGGCTCCTCAGTAGCCGAGGCGCTCAGCCACATACCTGACCCTGCAGGAAGGGGGCGCCAGCGGGAACAGGATGTATACATTCCGCTTTATATATTTATTTCGGGACCGTCCGTGTGTCTCCATTTTTCTGTTATTAGGTTATTAGCGCTTCTTCCTTTTGGAGCCTACTGTGAATAATCCTACGAACGGTTAAATGTCATGTTTAATGTATCAGAATAAAAATAAAATAAAAATAAATAAATAATATTGTAATTTCTTGTAATATTGTAAATTATTATTAAGAAATATTATTATTGTAATTATTATTATTATTTTCATTATTATTATTATTTTCATTATATTATTATTATTTTCATTATTATTATTATTCTACCAAAAGAGCTTCTTAATGTATTCTTGGGCATGTTAAAAGGACGTTGGACGGTATAAAATGTGGGGATTCTATGAACAGAAGCCCCTCACAATTACTTCTTGCATCTGCCCTTTGAGATTCCCCCCTTCCGCATGTCCTGCGCTAGCAGCATTGCTGTTTATACCCCATTAGCCCCTCCAATGTGACTTCATAAAAGAAGCCAGGGCAGGAAAACGTGAAATCTATAGGGGTTTAATTCTGAGCCCCGTATAAAGAATTGGCACGTATTGGGTCCTAAGTGTTAATTTTGAAAAAGTTCCACTTAAAATTAAGTCACATTAAGTTAACTGTCTGGGGGTAACAAATGAGCCCTTTTTATTATTTACTATTATTTTCGTTTCTATGGCAACAACCTTTAATTGCCTGTTTTTAGTGTCACATGACAATCAAGCATTCCCTCAAAAATGAAATACAGAGGTAAAAAAGAACTGCAGAACCGGGAAAAGATCTTTCCGATGCTGCATTTAGTCAGAAAATGTTAAATTAGGTTATTAAAAGTAGGTGGGACAGCAGCTTTAATCAGTGGGACTCTTAAGCTGAACGATGAAACGTTATTCCCAGAAATGTGTTTTTATAACACGGGTCACCTAATATCTCCATAAACAGGTTTTCTCTCACCTGTCACACGAATGAAAGAAAAAAAATGAAAAGCAATTTTGTGAAATAATCGTCAGGCAAAACTATTGCACTAAAACATAACTATTTTGATACATTTTCATCTAAAAAAAACAAACCAATATGATCATTAAAATCGTTTGTTTTTCTGGAATTGTGTTGACAAAGACATGGCTTAACTCTATCCGGAGCCAAAGAATACCCATCACCCTCAGCCGACTGCTTCCAATTATTGATAATTTAGTAGGTTGCGAAGACCCCTAATTGGTGGAGGTATAGAATAGGTTTTATCCGCTACAGCCCGAGAATAGCTGCCTATAAAACAACCTGGATTATTATTTAAATCCTGATGGAAAAAGTTTTTTCTTAAGTATTAATATAATTCCGTTAGTAATTCCCCGTGGTGCCGTACGCGGGAGCCGCCATCTTCCTGCCCCATCGCAGGGTTAAATCTCCCCGTCGCCCTGAGATATCTGTGATAATAGCGTTACGGAGGGTCCTGCGCGGCTGGAAACAATCTCTAGCGCTAGAGGGTCATGTGCCATCCGCTAAAACAACGCGGGGAGAGAACAGGAAGGGGCTTACAACTTCCTGCTTGGGCTGACGCAGGGAGAGAGCAGGAAGCAGCTTACAACTTCCTGCTTGGGCGGACGCAGGGAGAGAACAGGAAGTGGTTCCAACTGCCTGCTTGGGCTGGCGCAGGGGTAGAACAGGAAGTGGCTTACACTTCCTGCTTGGGCTGGTGCAGGGGGAGAACAGGAAGCGGCTTACAACTTCCTGCTCGGGCTGATGGAAGGATCCCGATGCGGTCTGCACTGAGGGATCATGGGAAAATGGAGGGTAATTTGCATGAAACCCAGTAGTTGTGCTTTTTGTGGATTTCAGAGCTGGAAAATACCCCCCAAAAAAACAAAACATTAAATAAAAAGAATAAAAAAATGTAAAAAAAAAAATTCAATTCTGATGTTATTTTACACGGGACAGTTTCATATCATCAGAATCATGTGACCAATCGAGGCGCCCTAGTTAGGCCCCATTAGACACCCCATTATTATTTTAATAATATTTGTTTGCTGAATTTTGAGTATATTTCTATTAACCCTCGCCTGCCTCCGGCCTCTCGTCGTTTTCCAGAAGCAGTTATGAAATTATATGTTTATTTAGTTCTAAGCAGTCGCGTTTTAGCCATTAACGTCCGAATTACAATAATCAGAAAGAAAAATGTTGAATTAACCCTTCTTGGTAAAGGCCGCATCTGCAATCCATTGATCTTCCTGAAGTAAACGATCAGGTCATTAAATTTCCGCCAGAGTCATCAAGCGCTAACGTATTCCATCCCCCGTCCACGACGACTTCCAGCGCTCCAATAATTCAGGGGAATTGTCACCTCCACGAGGCTTCGTGCGCCGCCGCCGGCCGTATATTTCCCGTCTGCCAGGCCTGTTTTCTAAATAACGTTGGGTTATTGCCTTGATTACAATTTGGGTCGGAATCCGTCTCGTTCGCACATTATCTCTAACGCGGCTCGATGTAAATGATAAAAGCGCAGCCGTTACGGTGTTCCGGGTAATAAACCACCGGGCAAAGCTGCCCCTGAAGGGTTTGGGGGCACTTTGTGGTAAGGGGCGGGGCTTGGGGCGGGGCTTAACCTACATTGTTAATATGGCTTTCTGCCCTATTGCAGGGTATTTGTGTAGCTGAATGGGGCATTTAAAGAAGAATAATGGGGTTTATAACGCCGTTCCCTGCTGTTTCTATACACATTATCGGGGCCTTTAGGGCAGTAGAACCCTGCGATCCCCTCATACCCAGCAAACATTCTGACCTCCTAGAAAAGAGGGGCATCAGGGGAGGAAAGAGGGAGATCAGGTGAGGAAAGAGGGGTAACAGGAGGGGAGAGAAGGCAACATGAGAGAGGGCATCAGATATTTGGAGAACAAAGAAGGACTGGTGTTTATAAAGAGATATACTCTAGATTAGCCTCTCCCACTTCCAGGAGGCTGTTCCGTGTATCTACCACCTCTGAGATGCCATTCCATGTATCTACCACCCAGTAAATTCAGATTCTGCCTAATGTGAAGACGAACCGTTTCACTCTGCAGAGCTCTGGTTCAGCACCACGGACAGCGGCTTTTCGTGGACAGAAGAGGCCATAATCTAAACACCTTGAATGAACCCTTCTTTGCCTTTCTTGACTTTATTTTCCGTTTCGCTCGGTCCCGCGGTTCCGTTAACTTCATTAAGAAAACGTCCAACGTCTCACACAGGACGGGAATTAAAAAATGTCCAGGGGTGAAATAAGCGACTCGGCACTCCATTTATCAAACACTGGCAAAAAATGCAAAAAACCCTCCCCAAATCCTGCACTATTCTACAAAGTCTATTTATCATAGCGAGAGAGAGTTTTGACACATTAATCAATCATGCGAATGGTGTAACATTGCACTCGGAGGGCTTTAGACATCAGGACTTGTTTCTACGACATGATAAAAAAATCAAAACGATTTCCTCGCAAAAACCCCCCCATCTTTTTTGTACTCACAGCCTGATGGGCATCATTAATATTATTAGTTTAATAACTAACTAGAAGAAGTAATAGTAGTAGTAGTAGGAGGAGGAATAATAACAGTAGTGGTAGTATCATTATTATTAGGATTATTATTATTGATTTTATTAGTAGTAGTAGTAGTAATAAGAGGAGAAGTAACAGTAGTTGCCATAGCAACATTATTATTATTATTACTACGATTATTATTAATTGTATTATTATTATTAATTTTATTCGTAGTAGTAATAGTATTAGTAGGAATTATTTTATTATTATTATTAGTTGTACTAGTAGTAGCATTCGTTTTATTATTATTAGTAGTATTCATTTAATTAATAGTCGTACTAGTAGTAGTCAATGTATTATTATTATAAGTAGTAGTAGATTCATTTGTGTTATTATTTATTTTTTAATTGTTTTAATTGGTACTACTAGTAGTATTAATTGTATTATTATTATTAGCAGTAGTAGTAGTACTAATATAAGTAATATTCATATTATTATTAGTAGTAGTAGCAGCAGTAGTAGTAGTATTCATTTTATTATTAGTAGTAGTAGTATTCATTATTATTATTCGTAGCAGTAGTGTTCATTTTATTATTTTTAGCAGTAGTAGAAGTAATAGTAGTAGTGTAGTGTTTATTTTATTTTATTAATAATAGTAGTAGTATTCAGTATAGTGTATTTTTTATTATAATAATAGTAGTAGTAGGAGGAGTAATAACAGTAGTGGTAGTATCATTATTAATGGTATTATATATTTATTATTGTTATATTCTTATTATTGATTTTATTATTTACTATTATTATTATTAGTAGTAGTAGTAATAGGAGGAGGAGTACTAGAAGGGGCAGCTCACAATTATTTTTATTATTATTATTTACTACGATTATTATTCATTGTATTAATATTATTCATTTTATTAGTAGTAGTAATAGTAGTAGTAGCAATTATTATTATTATTAGTTGTAGTAGTAGCCTTGATTTTATTATTAGTACTAGTATTCTTTTTATTATTATTGGTAGTAGTACTAGTAGTAGTATTCATATTATTAGTAGTAGTATTAATTTTATTATTATTATTAGTAGTAGTAGTAGTAATGTTAATTTATTATTATCATTAGTAGTATTCATTATTAGTAGTAGTAGCAGTAGTGTTCATTTTATTATTAGTAATATTATTAGTAATAGTAGTTGTAGTAGTGTTAATGTTAATATTAGTAATAATAGTAGTTGTAGTATTCATTTTATTATTATTGGTAGTAGTAGTGGTAGTATTATTGTTATTAGCAGTAATAGTATTGTTTATATTATCATTATATTAGTACTAGTAGTAGAAGGACTGCTTATTTTATTATTATTTTTACTATTATTAGTAGTAGTATTTGTGTTAATTATTATAAGTACTACTACTAGTAGTATTAATTGTATTATTATTATTAGAAGTATTCATTTCATTATTATTATTATTAGTAGTAGTTGTAGTAGTGTTTATTTTATTATTAATATTAATAGTAGTATTCATTTTATTAGTAGTAGTAGCAGTAGTAGTATTCCTTTTAATCTTAATATTATTGTTATTAGCAGTAGCAGTAAAAGTGTTTATATTATTATTACTATTATTATTATTATTATTAATAGTCGTAGTAGTGGTAGTATTCATTTTTTTATTATTATTGTTTATTTTATTATTATTAATAATAGTAGTAGAAGTTTTATTAGTAGTAGTAGTAGTAGCAGGAGTAGTAGTAGTAGTGGCAGTAGTAGCAGGAGTAGTAGTAGGAGTAGTAGAAGCAGCAGGAGTAGTAGCAGGAGTAGTAGTAGTAGCAGGAGTAGTAGTGCCAGTAGTAGCAGTAGTAGCAGTAGTAGTAGCAGTAGTAGTAGCAGTAGTAATAGTATGGCCCCAGGTGGGGACCAAGAAAGAACAAATAAATTATTGTGAGGTTTCTGTATGCGCCACCTGGTGGTTTGTGGTGCCATTAACCCCGAGTAGGGGGTAACAGTAATATTACTGTCTGTCCCCACTATTTGATTCATTCATTTCAGGCTAAACACCTGCGCTTACAGTTTGCCGAGACAGATTGCTGACATCATGCAGTCTTCGGATTTGCCCCTGCAGGGGGCAGCCATGATGTAATAATAATAATAATAATAATAATAATGTATGGGGTTCTGGGTTTTAACACAAATAGTTCAATGAAAATAACGCCGTAGATGATGTTCTCTCCTTATTAACCCAATAAAAAGTATTCAGCAACGTTATCATTTATGCCACAAAGTTACGTCATCAGATCCATTCTAGAACGCTCTACATTCTAGTTTACTTATTGTAAGTAAACCTAGGAGCCCTGTCTGTGTAGATCTCTCCTCTATAAATCAGCCTCTACCATTTCTGCTGGGAGGATGTTCCACTTATCTAGGAACGTAAACTTCCTTACATGACGCCTAAATCTCTGACCTTTAAGACGTTTAACGTTACAAGGAGTGAGGTTTATATCGGTGTATTTTCTGGGCTCCTCTGGATGCCGTCACCTTCCGATTAGGAGTTTATGGCAGCTCGTGGTTATTCATGCATGCGCGGATATTTCCACAAATCAAAGCGTTTGGGTTTCTTTTCTTTGCGCTGATGTTGGGCTCTTTGGGCTCTGCCTGCCCTGACCTCACACTTTCTTGGTTCCTCACTATCTGTGTCCACTTTGTCACATCTGGTGCCCCCCCCCCAGTGACCCCCCACGGAATCCTGCTCGGCTGTACCCCCTGCTCCTTCTTCTGGGTGACATTGAGGCCCGGTATCCTCACAGACATCATCTTCTGGCTCTATGGATCTATCTCAAGCCATCCATGAAAGTTCTTTATTAGAACGTCTCAGGGTGATTAACAATGTTTGGGGGACGGATGACAGAACCGAACAATTCAATTACCCCCCTCCCCCACCCTTCTAATCATCACCCCGCAGACATAATGAGCCGTCACCTACAGAACCCCCCCTGTAACCCCCATCACTCCGTCAGTAACGATTCCAACTCCCACTATCCTCAGCCAATGGATCACCACAGCAAATGGTAATAATACTGCGATAGGACTGTTACATTGCGTCTAAATATTGCGACTAGAATAGCGCATTATGCACCGGTGCCCGTTCCGTCGGCTTCGGATGATGGGAGTTGAGATCCCCAGACAGCGGCAGAACTCGTCAATCCCAGCGCCCCGAATTTCCAGCCGTTTCCCACGGACGCGGCGGCTGCGGCGTTCACTCGCATCCCCGGCTGGGGTTATTTAGGAGGATTTTAGTAATATGTCTGTAATTGCGATTCGAATAAAACTTTAACGGCTTCACACTGTTTCTTGTCTTTTCTGAAGCCTTTTAAATTGTTAAAACCAAGCGCTTTTAGGTAAATTGATTTGTCCCTTTTTAATTCTCGCTGATCTTCGGGTCAAGGGTTTGAAATCCTTCCACTGAAGTTCGGCCAGAAATTTGCCGTAAAAAATGTTTTATTGGGTTTTTGGGCTGCGCGTTCCTCCATGTGCTCGGCAGATGTTTCAGCCGCCCCGGCACGTTTACTGTAACCGCTTATTACTCAACCAGCAGCCAAAGGGTTAACAGTACCCATCGAACCGCAACTGCATCGGTGTGCGGAGCTGGGGCAGGTAGGTGCGGGGCAATTACAGGGACAGGGATAGTTGGGAGGGTTTTAGCCAGATGTGGCCCCTCCAGTAAATATTACCTAAATATCCTAAATAGCAAATTCTTTAGGGTATCAGAAAAAGTGCACCCCAGCCTGCGATTCACATTCTGGGCCAGGATAGAACCGTATGGAAGTAGCCATCTTTAAAGGGCTTTATTCACTAAAAATGGTTTAACTATACATTATACAGGGGCCGGTCACTGATTTATCTATACATTATACAGGGGCCGGTCACTGATTTGATATATAT
>VKOC01008850.1:0-10026 GCA_009364415.1 Spea multiplicata | reverse complement strand
CCAATATATAAAATACAAAAATATAAAAGTTAATAGATTTTTGAAAAAAAACCAAAATGAACAAAAGGTCTATTTTTGAACAAGCAGTTCAAGCGAGACTATAGGGGTTATTTATTCAAGGAGTGCGAAGGAGGGTTACTGGCTGTAAACGGCTCAATTCCTGTATCTGCCAGAGGAGCCCCGGCACAGCCGGGCCGTACAGGTGCAAACCAAATAAGATTTCATTTAACCCTTTCAACAAGAGACTTGTAACATTTCCTGCTTCTTCCTGCCTATGCATCCAAGATATTTTTGTTAAAATTATTATTTTTATTTTTTTTATAACGGAAGATCTTTTTTTAACAAAATATATAAAAAAAATGTTTTTGGCACATAGACTTCTACTTCATACAAAGACTGTAGTTCTCGGTCTTTCCCAAACATTGGACGTCTGGAGGGTTCTGAATGCGTTTTTAGGTTATATAGACATACTGTCGGGAATGACTACCAGAGAGTTTTAGCACAAACACCAAGTTAACAGACCAATCAGATCCGGAGCTCGACAAAGTAAATGGGAACGCTTCAAGAATTGATGGAAACCAAATAACCTTGATTTTCCCTGATATACCCATACCTCCAATGTGTCCCTGTTTAGTTTGGTCAGTCCCTCCTTCCTCTTTGTCCCTCTTTTCTACGAGGTCGGAATGTTTGCTGGGTATGAGGGGATCGCAGGGTTCTACAGCCCTAAAAGCCCCGATAATGTGTATAGAAACGGAAGGAAATGGCTTTATAAATTAAACGGTATAAACAAGAGCAATTATTATTTTTCTAAATCCCTGAAGGGTTAAATGATACCTGGTAGTGGCTTTTATTAAAAACGAGCTCTAGCCATTAACCGCGACCTACCCCTCAACAATTCAGGTGTCCCACCTGTGTTGGGAGTGCGGCTCGAGGAATAGAGATGCATTTCGCACCCAGGAGAGGGAAAAGCCCACTCGATTTGATACCCTAGGAGTCTCCCAGCTGCGGACTGGGACGCGGTAACCACTTGGGAGCTCCAACGGAGTGGAAACTCGTAATAATAAATATATATATAGAATGTTTTTGCCATTGACACCCGGCTCGAGTCACGACGAAAGCGCTAACCTTTTAATAAAAATTCTCGTGCACTCCCTCTGGAGCCGGTGTTCATCCTAGAAGAAATGCTGATGAAGCAAACAATTGGATAAGTACCTGGGAGTGTCCCCTAGATTATGTTATCTCTGCAGCTTGTGTATCATGTTCCAGCCTGTCTGCAACCAAGCCTGTTTGTCTTACAAAACACACATAGCAGCCCATCTTTACACACTAACCTTGTATGAGTAGTAATTCCCAAGCAGATAAAAATCCTTCTTGACAACCTGTTACTGTTACTGTTTTTTTTCTTCTTCTTCTTCTTCTTCTTCTTCGTTAGCCTAAATAAAACGACAATAATAAGTATTTAGGATTAAAATCAGCTTGTTTATTTCAGAGTGACGTTTCCATATGCTATCTCTGTCAAAGTCTGGGCTTTTTTGTTTTTTGTTGTTCATGGCTTCACAATACGGGGTTTCTTTCCAAATGAATTCTTAGACACCAAACACGATAAACAGTTATCAATATATAATGAGAATAAAATGTTTAAAAATCCAGATGGTTTTTCTGGGTGGGAGAGGGAACGTGGCAGAGATCCAGCCAGTCTGAGTAAGTAAACCAGCTGCTTTGCTTTTCCACCCTCTACGTGGTCCATTCCCTCGTCTTTTCTTCCAACAATCTGCGGCTTAAATATATATATATTTTGTTTTATTATTTTTAGGCTTTTACAATAACGTTCACATATCATATTTCCCGGTCGCGGTAGCCGTAGATTATGTTACGTTACTGAGAACGTCACATTTGGACTTTTCAAACAAACGTGTATACTTTCTTTTGTTATTGTTGATTAAAATGTTCCTTGTTTTATTTTAGGGAGGTCGTGTCATATGATATTAACCCCCTTAATGACAAAGTGCATTGTTTTCAATGGGTTTAGGGACCGCCCATTGTCCTTAAGGGGTTAATGTCATAGCAATGGGTGTAGAAGGATCTGTTGTCCCTCCATCATCACCTCTGAATTTTTGGGGAAAACCTTTTAAAAATTTGCTGCCACAAACTGATCTTTGGTTTCGACTCAATGGCAACAGCTGACCTCAGTGACGGCTGACCTTAAAGTACCGGGATTGAAGTCCAGCCCTGAGTATTGACTTTGCTGATAACGTATAAAGAGTTTTACTGGACAATGTAGGTGGGAAGGCAAGTTAGTTATTTAAAAAACAATATCCACCAGCAAGATCACATTTACACCAATAGGTGGCGCCACCATGTAAAATGGCAAGGCAGATGCTTAGGGTCCCCCATTGGTTGATGGGGGTCCCCTGTGTGTAATGGTGTTTTTACTTTGCTTAGCTAAAATTATTATTTTCATCACTTAGAGACAAGGCCCCCTACATCTTCTCACTTCGGCCCCCCAAAATACAGAGGTGAACCCCTTTCATTACTATCGATAGCACCCAAGCTGCTAAGAAATGCTAAAAGGCTTTGCAGCTGCACAATACTCAGGAAGTGGGCGAATCACGGGTAAAACGGGTAGGGAGTGGGGGGGGCTAGCCTCAAGCCACTCCCACTAACATCCATAACACCTCTAAAAGAGTTAGTTATGTCTCTACTCTCTGGTATAAGCCGCCCGCAAGTGCGGGGTTTACCCGTTCTATTAAAAAAATAGTTTTGTTTTTTTAATTCAAAAACAATGGGTAGGAGTGTGGTGGGGGCTACCATGAAGCCACTCCCACTAATGTTTCCATAACATTCTTAAATAGTTGGTTTCTCTATTCTCCGTTATAAAACCTCCAAAACTAGTTAATCCCATCTATTAAAAAAATATTTTTTATTTATTTTTAATTTGTATTTAATGTTTTTTTTTAAATAATGAAAAAAAAAATAAATCGGCCAAAAATAAACATATTTATATTGGCTGTGACCCTCATTATGCAGAAATTACAAGGGTAGGGGTCATATGGAGACAAAAAAAACCTCCAAAAAAAACTTTTACCCTTAAAATTCTGATCAGAGTGTGTAGTTTTTGTTATGGAAGTTGCTTTTTTTTTTTTTTTTTTTTGCAATATATTTCATTTTTTTAAGTAATATGTGTATGATAGCTGTGTGGCCCCACACAGCACTTTTGTTAATGCACGAGGGGGATTCTGTAGGACCCTTCCCTGCTCCAAGCAGCCAATCAGCACTAAGCATTCCTGGACCACGGAGGAGGAGGAGAGGGGCAGCATAGCGAGTACTCACATAGGGTTAGGGTTACTCACAGAGTACTTAGAGGGTAAACCGTCCGTTTAACTTTCACTTGGGGTCCCTAAAAATGTTGAAATGCCCCCCAATTTCCAAGACAGACGATGATCGCTCATACAGATGTTTTAGTATCTTTGCACTTGGGTTAAAAACGACCCCCCCCGTGTGTTTTTAATACTCTATGAAAATAATTAAGTGGGAATAAACAGCTGCGCATGTATGAATAATTCTTTTAAGCATGTCTGAAGTGTTTGGGGATCCTCTAATCTCAGAAGCAGGCATTTAACCCCCCCCCCCAATTTAGATCTTAATAGAGAGCTGAGCCCTCCATCCCGGACTCCAGTCCCGCTAATCTCTCGCTTCTACCCGTTAACCCCTTTGATGCAGAAGCTTTGGGGATTAGAGCGGGCTGGGTACATAGTGTCCTGGAAGAAAGCAGAATTAGATCCAGTGCATGCGGCGCTATCGTTTCACATCGCCCGGTCACGTGACCCCCCGACGCCATACACAGTAACACCCTCGGCAAAGGTCACATTGTAGCCGATAAAGCAACATTAAAAACTGCGATGAAAGGATCTGTATGAGCCCCTACCACTTCTGCTGGGAGGCCATTCCACTTATCCACCACCCTTTCAGTAAAGTAGAACATTCTTATATGTAAGCCCCAGACCCTCTAGTTTTAGATTCTGACCTCTCGCTTGTTACTATGGTAACCGCTTCCGGCACGTTCAACAGAAACGCGACTCAAAGACGACGCGGTCGTGTTATCATTCCGCAAAAACAGAAGCGATGAAGCGAACGCCCCCCCCCCAAAAAAAAGTTCAAAAAAGTATAGATTTATGATGCACAAAGAAAAAAAAAGCGTCGAAAATAAGCATAAAAAACTCCTTTTCTTATATTCTTTCCAGATGTTGGTCTTAAAAAAAAGGGCCCCGTAAGCCGGCGCTAATAAAAACATATTGTAAACTTAACACCTATAATTGCACTTTTTATTGAGGTATTTGGGGAGACGATGCGGGTGTGTTGGGGGCAGGTGTATTCAGCGCGCGTTCTGGCATTCTTCCCCCCCAGCGTGACTCGGGGGGGGGTGGCGTCAGAGAAGGGGTGGATCCTCGGGAAATTGGCTCCCTGATGTTCGGACCATGGAGGTCTGTGCCCTTACCTGACATGGCCTCCTTAGCACTTGTGTCCCTTTAGAGGCCAGGTACCGGGATATGACCTCATATTCCAATGTTCGTGACGTAAGTGGGGTACGTCACGTGACATAAGTGGGGTACGTTCTAGGGGGTGTTGTAATTACTGCGACCCCCCATAAATGCACCACTGAATGACCCCCTACAATTATTAGAAGTTATGGTTTGCACACTTTTGAAGGGACAGTCCCGCCATCATCACTTTAATCGTACATTCAAGGTCAATGCAAAGATCTCCTTGGAGATCGTAGCTTCCAGACAACGCGGGGACGTCCTTCACGATTGGAAGAAAGGAGCTTTCGTCTCAAACACAAGTTTGTCTGGATATGAAACGCATGCGGGGGGTTATCACGAGTAAAAGCAGATACGGGGACGTTGATCCAGGGAGAGTCCGACGGTCTTGGAGTCGAGAAGGAATTATTAGACGTTATCTTCCCGGGGGGGGTTTTCCCCTCTTCGGGATCAACTAATATGGGTTTGTGGAATGGATGAACCTGACGGACTCTATTTACCTATGTGATACATATGACAGCTGGATGGTCCATGGTGTCCCCATTGTAGGATCCCCCCCCCATATGCACCATCTGCCCTTCCACCCACCTACTTTCCATGGCGCGAGAATTCCTCGCCATCATTCCATTACACAGCCGCTTGACTATGGTAAAACTCTGTAGAGATCCACATGCACAGAAGAGCTCCCTTATTTATTACCAGCGGAGCTCTTTCCTCGTCAGCCGATTTGTGCGGCTTTTGAAGAATTGTCGAGGATCCGTGTGAAGGAAAAATATAAGGTGGAGGGCGCTGCAGGTGGAGGGCTCCAGCTCTCTATCTCAAGTATCTATACCTGATTTTTTTTGTTATTCCATTATTTCACATCTTATTTTATTTTTTGCAAAAAAATTATTTAAAAAAAATTCTTATTATACATAAATATTTCTACTGTATATTTATATTATTTGTTTATTTAGAGCTGTAAAGAATATGATGAATGTTTTGTATATAGGTGGATGAATCTAGGATGTCGGTTCAGAGAATGTCTCAAAAACATAAAATTACTTTTAACATGTATTTCCGTGCGCCCCGTTTTTTTTATCGCGAGTGAAATCCTCTCCCCGTGTTTACGGAGTGCTTCTTGTCTCTGGCGTGTGATATCATTTCACAGAATCGGCGCACTGACACCGACCGCAGGCCCCCGCGATGCCTTACAGAGCAGGTTTACGCGAGAAATCCAATACCTTGCGGATTCAACGCAGGTTCTTAACCCCTTAATGACCAAGCCCGTACATGTACGGGCTCAAAACGCATTGTTTTCAATGGGTTTAGGGGCCGCCCATCGTCCTTAAGGGGTTAAAAGCAGTTTGAAGGCATTTGATGGCACATAATCAAGTCGCGTATCGATTACATGTTCTCCCTCCTAATCGCTCGGCGGACATGCCTATGAATATTTTACACGGGAGGCAGGATCATCCGTGGAAGAGGAAGATCTCGCAATTAAACGCTCCCAGCTCGCTAAACCAGTATGAGGATTTTGCAGAGCTGGTTTCCAGTACAATCCAAGACATTGACTTTCTGACAAATCTTTTAAACCAGGAGGACTGCTGCCCGTTTACTTCTCTCCCTTACTTTAAAAATGTGAATTATATTCTATATGATTCATTATTATATTCAATATTATTTACATTCTATTCTCTTTATTAACGTTTGATATATTCCTAAAGGGTCAGTATAAGGCGGCTCACTGTCTGTTGGGTCAAACTCTGCTGTAGCTCTGGAAGGGCACTCACACTAACACACACCCACCCAGACACTCACACTTACACATTCAAAAACACACGTACAGACACTCGCACTAACATATATGCACCAGACATTCAATGCTTACACACACAGGAACACACATACATGCCCAAGCACCCATACTAACACTTACGCATATAAACACACACAGACACTCACACTAACACAACCAGACACTCAAACCCCCCCGATCCACCCATGCTGTAGACATTAACATGCCTTTATATTAAAATGATGGGGCTTATGTTTTCCTGCAGAGCATTTCACATAGAAACACTCTGCGGGGGGGTCATATCAGAAGAAGATCACAGAGGGGGAAAGCGGGGCCAAAATGCTGTCTGATGCGTTTCGCGCCTCCTGGCATTCATTTATTTTTTAGAGTTCATTATATATATGTATAAATCACTTAATGAGGTTTCTTTTTACAACCCCCCTCTTTTTTTATCATAATCCACACCCCCAGCATTCCCGATGCCCAATGAGGTACTATCTCATGGAATATGGGACAGTTGGGAGGTATGCATAATCCCGGCTTTGAAACACTTTGCTAGACTGAGTCGATACGGATCTCAAATCGGCGCAGAAGTTAAGCTGGGGGCAAACTGGGAACAACTTGAAGATACCAAGTTAACCCTTCAAACCTCACAACGAAAAACCCAGAGATGAAAATTGCCACGTCGGGAGGGGGGGGGAATCTCGGGCAAAGTTAGTTGTTGGGGGTTATTACTCCTATCATAAGGGTATTAAGGGAGGGTGTGAGAATGAATTATGTACCATTTTATTAAGTAGAATCATTTGATTTGGGAAAAGGTATTTTAGCGACTGACGCATCCTCTCTGGCAATGAATGAGTAAATACGATCCGTTATGTGTTGTTACGGCTGTAGGATAAATGGTGTTTCAGGTAAAGTGTTCTGCGTCCGATCGCCGCGGGGCTTCTGGGAATAATCTCCGGTGAGTGGTGATTCCAGGCATTTGTGTGACTCAGCTCCGAGCGCTCTGCGGTCACATGACAATGTGCTGATTCACAGCGGGTTAGTAAAGCGAGTACCGGGGGGCCGCGTCCGACAGCTGCTCCCGACCCCCGCGTTCAGAGACACGCCGGCTAAGACACCGGCCTGCACAGAATCGCTAAACAATAACCCGCATTGTACTCCCTGCCAGCGCATCGGACCCATTCCGCCCATCTGGTCTCATAGACTCAAACCTTAACCAGCCGTTGGTCTCGTCTTAGATTCAGGAGCCATATGACTGTCCCATGCATGTTTAACTTACCCTCTACCACTTCTGCCGGGAGGCTGTTCCACTTATCTACCACCCTCTCAGTAAAGTAAAACATCCTTACATTCCATCTAAACCTCTGGCCCTCCGGTTTTAGATTACGGGCTCTTTATTCTAACATTTCTCCTCCATTGAAATAAACTTCCCTCCTCTACTTTGTTTAACCCCTTTATGTATTTAAATGTTTCTATCCCATCCCCCTCTCCCTCTCTTCTCTCCCCAAGCCGGACATATTGCGGTTTAAAACTGACTTTAAAGTAACTCAGTAACTAAAATCTATTCTTTCCCTAAAAAGGCTGAACGTTCTTAAATGAAATAAAGCGGCGGGTTCCCTTTAAGAAGTCATGCTCTTGATACATTGTTTCGAAAGTCTCAATGTTTATAAACATCCCGATAACGATAACAAAATAACAAGGCGAGTGCAGCTTTAAGTCTGAGGAAGACGAGAGGAAAAATAGGGGTTTTCCATCCTTGGATTGCGCCCGGTGACTGGCTGAACTTTCATCTGGAAAGTCCCTGAACAAAATTACATTTCCAATCTCCAAATATCCATATGGACTTTATTTTCGGGCTTTAATTCTGTTAGAAATCTGCATGACCAAAAAGGAACAAAAACAACAAAAAAAAATGCAATAAAAGTAAAAAGAGACTAACAAAAATCTTATTGTAAGCTTTCTCAGACAAAAGGAAAAAGTCCCCGGGGGCCGTAATATAATTGTTTCTGACCTTCCGCTGCTAAAGGAGGCGTTTGCTAAAGAACAGATTGAAACGAGGTTTGACAAGTACAGAGGTCCAGTGTGATGGAGGCCGGGGACGGAACTCGGTGGGAAGATGCAGCTTTGTTCCTGACCCTTTTTCCGCGTTCATTCTAACGCATCCCTCATTCCCACACTATGACACATCACGGCCATTCTTACGCCGTGGGTATATTTGCATCTGTTTGCAGCTTCGCCATACCCACGTTTAAAATTACACAGCATTTTTACCCCCCCAGTTTTTAAAAAAGTAAATTGTTGGCATTGAGCTAGGGAAAGGTTTAAAAAAAAGGCATAATATTATATGTGCGCCGAGAAGGCACTCAGAGGGTTAAAAGATAGAAGCGCAGTAACAATGTTTATATAGTATTGAAAAATAAGGGCTCTGTAATGATATTAAACAGATAATAATAATAATAAATTTTATTTATTATATTTTATATATATATATAATATATAGTATTTTATATTTATATAGTACATACAGTCCATATATTCAAGGGGTCTGACATAACTAGAACTGACAGGTCCTGCCTACAAGCTTACGATCTAGAATAGGACTTTTTAAGAGTTGTGAATGCATGGAATAGTCGTCCAGCAGAAGTGGTGAAACGATTCAGCAACAGAGCAGGGAAAAAAAAGTGAATTAAATGAATGTACAGCGCTGTGGAATATGATGGTGCTATATAAATCAATAAATAATAATAAATGTCAACATTCAAAGAATAATAGTTGGCCGTTGCAGCTGCAAGAATGGATTCCCACATTAGATTCTGGGAACTTGTCCTGCTTGGTATGGTTCCAGTATTTGCAACGTGTTTTGCTGAGGCTTTTCTTCCCCAATTCCTGCTACATTTAAAGCCGTTTCTACTTAACGAGATCCGGGCACTCACAGATTATCTTAATAATAGAAACATACAACCTGTCGGCAGATCGGCCCCATTCGGCCCACATCTAGTCTACCCGTTTCTCCTGCTGTAACGACTCAAACCTTAATCAGTCGTTGGTCTCGTCTTAGATTCAGGAGCCGTATGCCAATACCATGCATGTTTAATACCCTCGCTGTATTACCCTCTACCACTTCTGCTGGGAGTCTGTTCCCCTTATCTACCACCCTCTCAGTAAATAATGTTCAGTTACATCATTATTGGCACGTGTTTTTTATATAAACCTGGAACTACTCGGTATTCAATGCTGTTCATATGTGGTTGTTTTCAGAATCCCACAGCTGGCGTCTGTCAATATCCACTTTTGTTAAGCAGCTCCGAACTGTCCTTGCTCCACAATGTCTGCCAATCTCAATGCAACAATTATCCTCCTCTTTCCATAACATGATTAAATAAATTGAAAATCATTTAAAGTTCAGCAGCGCCTGACGTCTCCAATGCACAAGGTCATTTAACTCACTTCTCTTTGAATTAAAAGGAGAGATTTATCATATTTGTCATACGCAAAAAAGAGTGGAAACGTACTTAATGGGTTTTCAAACTTAACCCTAATGAAACCCAAAATAGAGAGAACCCCCCCCAAAAAAAAAACAAAAAACCAGCACATCATTTTTACATGGAGACACTGATCTTGAGAGGGTGGAAGATAAATGGAACAGCCTCCCAGCAGAAGTGGTAGAGGGTAATACAGCGAGGGTATTAAACATGCATGGGATAGACA
>VKOC01008848.1:0-11758 GCA_009364415.1 Spea multiplicata | reverse complement strand
TTGTTTTTTTTTTTTTTTTTACGAGGACGACAAGCGAGGGACCTGAAGGACTCGGCTAAGTTGCTGTCAACAGTTGGGAGTCCCCGGTGATTTATCAAAGGGAAGTGGAGCTCGGCCTCCGCCGGCGCATGTCCGCACAGAGCTCTGCTTGTTATTTTCCCTTCCTTTTTGACCTCTCCCCGCGCCGCGCTCCACGGAGGTGTCTCCTCTAACAGATGGCCGAGTGCCTGCGCGACGATAACACAAAATCTTATCTCTTTTCATCTCTCATATCCAGAAACACTTCCTCCCGCATTTGTCTCGCTTTGTGCCTTGTGACAGTTTTTGGCAACAAGACAATTTTATCTTTTATCCAATAATATGTCCCAAAAAAAAAATAAAAAAAGTAACAAAAAAAAATAAAAAATACTGGAATAGGAGCCTTTCCAGGGGAGGAATAATCGAATAATCATTTATCTCTCAAATCACCCCAAAAAAAGCGTAAGAATAAAATCGTAACGTATGCTTCTTCCCAGACGTCCCCTCGTTAAGTTTTACACTCGTTCTGAACAACAAAAAAATAATAATATCGCTTTATGTATAAATCACGGAAGATATTGTTCTTGTTGCTAGGCAACTGAAACAAGCAAATGTTTTAAAAGTGAGTTTTTTAAGCACAGAGCAGAGACCTTTTGTTTTTGACGGCCGACCTTTTTTACGCCGGGTCTGATCTTCGTAAATGTGTTGTTTGGATCATTAGGACGGCCTGTTTTTAAGTAAAATCACACAAATCTGTTGATTTTTATTGATTCCAGTGATTTATTCATTTTCGGTTGTTCCAGGAATGTCGATTCAGCCCTTTTTTATCCCGAAATTCGAACTAAATAATAAGTTACCCCTCCGCGGCTAGTATTGCCCCGTTGGCCTCCATCCGATGGATGTCGGGATCACTCTGAACCCCAAAACTTCCTGTTCTTTCGGAAAAATTGTCGTTGGAATCCCGAGAGTTTTCATCTTTCTCTTCATGTAATAAAAGTCATGAAGTAACTTTGATGAGGTCATCGCCTAATTCCTTGCGTTCCCTGAGTTTTCGATGTTTCCGTTGTCTCTGTCCCCCAGCGATAAGGTTTCCACGCAGGGGAATCGACATGAAAGAGGTATTTGTGGTTATTGTCCCAATCCTCGGTTTTTATCACCCAATATCAGATGGTGGTTTCTTTCTGGTCGTAATGACATCATGACGCATAATACAATGCGAATCGTGTCTGAAATGGGATTATGCTTTGTATTCATTCATTCGCTCTCTGCTTTGGTGCCTGAATAACATCACATAATATAGTTCTGCGTATCTTTTAGAGAAAAAAGATAAATAATAACAATAATAGTACATTAATAACAATAATATGAATAATAATAATACTTAATACATAAATAATAACCATAGTAACAATAATAGCGAATAATAATAACAATAGTAAACATATAATAGTACATTAATAACATATCATGAATAATAATAACGCTATTAGCAAAAAAATATGAATAATAATAATAACAATAATAAATAACCATAGTAACAATAATAGGAATAATAATAACAACATTAATAACAATAATAGGAATAATAATAAGAAAAAATAATAACAATAGTAACAATAATAGGAATACAAATAATAACAATAATAGCAATAATAATAATAATAACATTAATAACAATAATAGTACATTAATAACAATAATAGGAATAATAATAACATTAATAACAATAATATGAATAATAATAATAACCATAGTAACAATAATATGAATAATAATAATTACATTATTAACAATAATGGGAACAATAATAATAACATTAATAATAATAATAATAACAATAGTAACAATAATAATAATAATAATAATAACAATAATAAATAATAACCATAGTAACAATAATAGGAATACAAATAATAACAATGATATTAATAAGAATAGTAGGAATAACAATAATAATAATAGTAATACTACTACTAATTATAATAATTTTAGTTATTATTACACCACCGGATTTATTGAGCAGCGGATTAATATTTTAGGGATTAAAGGGAATTCTAACCCAGAAAAGCTTTTAATGGATTTGCTCGTCATTTGTAACGTTTGCTTTTTTCTCCCTAATATTCGTAAACCAAGAATGATATATTTTCACCAAAATTGTAACAATGTCTGGATCTGCGTCGTTTCAAACGAGGGCGCCGTGGACAGCCAATGGGAGACAAGCAGCACGTAAATTCTCTCACCCATTGGCTGCTTGGGGTTTATGATCTGATTCGAATACTTTGGATTTTTAGTATTTTTAATGTATATAAAATGTACGTTTTGGGTAAAAGGGGTAAAAGCCGGGGGTAAAATGAAGTTTTCATGAACTCTTCAGTGACTTTTTCATGATGAAGAGGCGTTGGTGATGTTCACGCTGCATTTGGCAGGCTGTGGGTAAACATTCTAAAGTATTCTGCTGCCATCTCGGCTGGTATGAGGATTTGGACGCACGCCATGTAAACGTTACTGCGGGATTCACCCAAACACCCCTCTCTTCTTTCACAAAGGACGAGGGGGGAAGAAAATACTTCCAAAGCCGTGAAAAAAAAGGGAATTTGGCTTCGTATCAGGAAAAGGGAGTTTAATAAAACCTTTTTAAACGCGGCTCTCTCTCTGTCGGAAGCCCCGCACATCCGGCCAAATCCAAGCGCCGGCCGCACCCCACGAAGGACCAACGCGCTGTCCGCTCCGGGGAGGAATAGCTTTTATTTACTCCAGAAAATGAGTTGGTTGGCACTTTTTACCAAAGCAAAGGATTTTGGGATCATAGTCGGGAGACGTGAATAATGCCAGCACTTCACCTCCTTCCGACTCAATGGGAATCAGTACCATGAATACTGGGAGGAGGGGACAGGGAGGAGGAACTCGCGGTTGGTCAGGGACTTGACTCTATTTGGTGGTGGTATGACATCATACCTTAGTGAATAATGTGAAATGAATTCCGCCAGGGATAGCGCATGCATTCATGGGAAGGGCAGAGGATGGAAGATACCACGGCCAGCCTTAATTTCATGGGGCATGTCAGGGCCGGTCTCAGGGCTACCGGGCATGTCAGGGCTGGTCTGAAGGCTATGGGGCATGTCAGGGCTGGTCTGAAGGCTATGGGGCATGTCAGGGCCGGTCTCAGGGCTATGGGCCATATCAGGGCCAGCCTTAGTGTTATGGGGCATGTCACGGCCCCTGTAAAAGAGCATGCAATGCCCATGGCCAGTTTCAGGGCTATGGGCCATGCCAGGGCCGGTCTCAGTGCTCAGTCTCAGCACATCGGTCTCTCGCCCGCAGCTGGTTGATAAACAAAGCTGTCTAATTGCTATTTGGTTTGTCCTCGGTGCTCTCCGGGCGATCTGTCCACAGGGGGCATCTCCTTCTCTGATCTTCTTTTGATTCGACTCCCCGCAGCCGATGCAACCAAACTTCCTCCGACGTCTTGTTTTTTTTTTTATTAAGTATCTCGTTTCAGTAAACAAAACTCCCGCAGAAACCTGAAATAACAGTCTCACCTAAACTTCCTTCCTCCCAGGATGAAGCGTGAGTCTGTGCAGACCTCTCACCCCCCTCCACGGGCAGCATGCGCATGCAAACACGTTCAGCGGAGCCGGGGGGAAGCAATAACACCCCCTCCGGCGCGGAAGGGGTTAAGACTCCAACACAATATCTTTAAACCCCTTCCCACAGAGTGACCCGCGTGACACACGGCCTCTCCGATGGGTGCGCTGAGCCCTAAACAAGCACCTGGGTTTATATACGACATGACGGCGGCCGGCAGCTTAATAACGCTGCAGACACCCGCAGCGAAACGTCATATTATAACCGGTATTAATATGTATCTTTTTGGGCAATATCTAGTATTTTTGAGGAATATTTAGTATTTTTGGGGAATATTTAGTATTTTTGGGGAATATTTTTTTATTTTTATTGGTGAATATTCATCAAATCAAATTCCTTCCTAATAAAAAGTATTTTTCCCCTCCATTCCCCCCCCCCCAAGCACATGGTATAGAAGTGCGATGATGAAAGTCGGTTGGGAGCCCCCGACTCGCTCCATAAATCACTCCTTAATTTCGTGGAGCCCCCAGCCGAGGCATTCTGAGGTCGGGGTATCGCACATCAATGGGACCATCTGATTTGATGGATTGGCCGCCATCTTGGTCCGGCGCGATCCTGCCGAGGTCTGCGCTTGGCGCGGATCTTTTGCCAAAGATGTTTTTGGCCGGACATGAAGGACAGGAGAAGCCGAGCGTCGATAAAGGTCAGACGACACCTCCAGCCGGATTGGGCGCCGTCCAATATCATTACCTCCTGGAAATGTTCTTAATAAAACACGTCTCCTCCGACCAACGACTCCCATAACGGGAGATGATTTGATCGCGCTTCAAAGGGCTTTCAATATCCCCTGTTTTGATTGGCTGCCGTGGCCTCCAACACACATGGAGCGTGTCCAACTTGGCCCTGCTTAAGTCAGAAGCTGATTCCGCCCCGGTCTGGGAGAAAAGCAGGCAGGTATTGATGCGGCTCGAGTCGCGAGCTTCGGCTGCCGGGAATCAGAACAGAATTTCGGGATTGGGGATCCATTTAGAGCTCGGCAATAGATGGACGTCAATCACAGCCCACAAGAAGAAAGGCGACAGGACCACGTTGGCTCGAGAAGAGATTCCTGTAGTCGGATTTATTACGTTTAAGGGTTAAATTCATTGAACAAAGTAAACCATGAATCCCGAAACCCCTTTCATGAGCCGAGAGAATCCGAATTTGTTAACTTCACGTTCTCTCCAAAATTTTACTTTATCCGTCTTTCCTCTTAAAAAAAAAGAAAGCCGTCGATTTCCCGACCTCACATTACGCTCTGTTGGAGAATCATCGAACTCCATAGAATGTGCCCGATCTTCGCTGAAATCCCACTTAAATGTTTTTTTTCCCCCCAAAAGCTAAACAAAACACGATTGGCCTTCAGGGCCGGATTCTTAAAACAAACTACTGATATATTTTTGGAGGTTTAGCTGCGAATTAAGTCATAACACATGTCAGAACGGTTTTTTTCCCTTCATTCCGCTCTTCATATTTCACGATAAAGTGGTTTTGTGTTAAGGATACATAATATCCAAAAGAAGAAAAAAAAAATGATTTGTGAAAGCTTTGAAGGTTAAAATCTAGACTTTTGTCTTGGAAACGGCTTTTTTTTCATTAATCAGGTTCCTGAAGGCCGTTCTTGAGTTTCGTGTATTTTTTTTTTTTTTGGAATATATGTAATGTTTCCATGGGATATCTTTGTAAGCTGCCAAAAAGTATGAATTTTGTGATTCCCCCCCCCCCCGCAATTCCATTTCTAATAAAAGCGGTCACGTCCGGAATTCAGTGCCACCTTGCAGTCATTTATTTAATTTCGCCACCTGAGCAGGTGTTTCCGCCGCCGCCGTGGCCCACCCAAGATTTATATTTATTCAAAGTGTCTAAAATTGGTAAAGTAAAGAAATACGCTTCCTTTCATGTTGGGTAAAGTCATTGTTACAAACGTTTCAGTCTCCGAGGATTGAGTTGATCTTCGGATTATTCCAGGTCCAACAAACCTGTTCAGACTTTCCGAGGGCGTAAGTAAGAGATTTTATGTTTTGTAAGTCATGGCGCCGCTCCTCTTAATGCCCCATAATAGAGAATAAGATCGTTTTCGAGCCCTGATATCCACTCGCCGCGCCCCAAAACACCGAATGAATCGCCTAATAAAGGGAATCAAAGCGTTTCGGATTAAAGAGATGTTTTTACACCGAGGCATGAAAGGAGATAGCCGTTATCTCAGACGCCGGGTTCCCCTGCCAAATATTTCCCCGCGTCGCTAATGTTAAATATATTACTGGCACGAGCGCCACGCTGGGTACGGCGCGTTAACGCACAGGAATGTTATCTCCTGGAGATTTCATGCGATTGTCCGGGGCCGGCTGTTCCCCAAACACAGAACGTTCACCCTTTACGGCGGAAGCGGCAAATTCCGAAGAGATACTCAAGCGTTATCCACTCTTCTTTTACTCTCGCTCTTCGGGAAGAAGGTGTTTGAGGGACTTCAGATATTCTGGGTTTTGGCGGAGAAGTCAAAGGCAAACAAGCCGAGGTCTTGGTGGTGGGAGAAGTCCAACTCTTGGCGAGGTCCCCATGCATCTGGCCAGAGATGGGGAAAGGTCCTCATTTTGTCGGCTTTGGGGCCCTTCAGCTTTGCAGATGTGAAGGTTAAGGTTGAGAATGAAAAAAAAAATCCAGCTGTCGAGGAGAAAGAATGAAAGAATGAATTTGACCGTTAATGTAGGAGTCACTCGGTTCTTGTATAAAATTGATACTTTGTTTCACGTCTGTTAGGTTAGTGGAGTTCTGGTTCAGGATTGGCAGCCAACTAACTCACCCCATCTCAGTGAATCGGCTGTTATGTTAGCCAGATGTATATTGCTGACCCCTGTAAAATAACCGGACCCTGTTTACCGCCCGTGTTTACCAATAACCATGGTATAAAAGGATTAAAGCGGAAGGTTTGGGTAATTTGGCTCCGCCGGGGATCTTGGTATCAGAGCTTCGCCCTTGAGACTGAGATGAGGAGGACTCGGGGGGGTGAGGGGAGCTCCGCCGGCGCACGTTTTCCTCACATCCGGGCGAACCTCGCGTCATTACTTTAAAGGATTAGAAAGGACAGAGGGACTTGTTGATCGGGTTCACGGGGTAAGAAGGTCAGAGTTTTTGGATAATAAGGTAATCTTGTTAATTACATAAAAAAGCTAAAACCACTTGGAAGGTTAGAACGCCCTTTTATCAAATTATAAATGATCCACACAGCTGGGGGCTGAGATTTAATGTAATTTATACCGACAAAAAAAAACAACAATTCATCAGAATGGAGCGAAACAGTTAAATAGTAAAAAAGACATCATATGCTGTGAAGTAAACATCTAATGTAAAATTCTAATTAATTTAAAAAAAAACCTCAGCTAATGAATGTTTTTATTTCCATGGAGTTGTAAAAATAATTTCTGGGATGAAATATATCGGAGGAGGAAAGGAATTTCTAGAATTTCTCAGTTTGAGAGTAAATCTAAATGATTGATTATTTAGGGATTTCCCAATATTGTGTTATTTTTATTTTTTTTATTTTATTTCATTAAATGGTTAAATGACGTCAGCGAGAGATACTTTTGCCCGCATTTCTCGCCAGCCCTTGTCGCCGGTGAGACGCGCCATCTCCAGAGAGGCGCACTTTTATAAGGTTGATGCGGCCGGATCAATGCGAATTACAAGCATCCTGACAAATGCTAACAAAGGCCCATGCGCTGGACGTGGCTCGCAAGCGGCTGCACTCCGGCGGGCGGCTCGCCATTCCGCGGTGTCAATTATTCATTGCTTTATTGATCATAAGCAGCAAAACTCAAACCCGGAGAACCAGCGATCTCTGCGGGCCCCGTAACTCAACTCTTTAGGGCAGAATCTCTTAAAATCATCATTATTATTATTATTATTATAGCTTGGTTATTTATTTGTTTGAATTTAATGGAACCTCCTAAAAAATAAATAAATAACAATAATTATATTAATATTGTTTATTTCTTTATCATTTTAGGAGGTTCAATTCAACATAAAGAAATAAACACTAATAATAAATAATAATAATAATGATAATAATAACGATTTATTATTATTATTATTATTGTTTATTTCCTTATGTTGAATTGAGCCTCCTAAAATAATAAAATGCTAAAAAGAAATGATAAAATGATAAATGTACAGATCACACTTTGACGACTGCCTGACGCTTCATCACAATCCGGCGATTTTGGTTTTCTAGGACACATTTTTTTTATATTGGAGACCTGCTGGTCGTCAACCTCAACCAATAACCTATTGATGTATTTTACAGGTTATTTGACCAAAAAACAACAGAATGCAAAAGAGCCGCCGCACATTTGCTTTACGCAAACCACATGCAAAGAAGGACATGCTGACAGTGGAAGAACCGATACGCCTGACTCGGTGTCTCCAGTGACCGCCGCGTAGTAACATAGTAACGTAGTAACGTAGTAACATAGTGACATAGTAGTGTAGTAACGTAGTAACATAGTAACGTAGTAACGTAGTAACATAGTGACATAGTAGTGTAGTAACGTAGTAACATAGTAACGTAGTGACATAGTAACATAGTAGTGTAGTAACGTAGTAACATAGTAACGTAGTGACATAGTAACATAGTAGCATAGTAACGTAGTGACATAGTAGCGTAGTAACATAGTAATGTAGTAGCGTAGTGACATAGTAACATAGTAACATAGTAATAGTAACATAGTGACGTAACGTAGTAACGTAGTAATAGTGTAACATAGTAACGTAGTAGTGACATAGTATGTAGTAACGTAGTAGCGTAGTAACGTAGTGACATAGGTACATAGTAACATAGTAGTGTAGTAACGTAGTAACATAGTAACGTAGTGACATAGTAAACATAGTAACATAGTAGTGTAGTAACGTAGTAACATAGTAACGTAGTGACATAGTAGCGTAGTAACATAGTAATGTAGCAGCGTAGTGACATAGTAACATAGTAACATAGTAACGTAGTAACATAGTGACATAGTAGTGTAGTAACGTAGTGACATAGTAGCGTAGTAACATAGTAATGTAGTAGCGTAGTGACATAGTAACATAGTAACATAGTAACGTAGTAACATAGTGACATAGTAGCGTAGTAACGTAGTAGCGTAGTAACGTAGTGACATAGTAACATAGTAACATAGTAGCGTAGTAATGTAGTAACGTAGTAGCGTAGTAACATAGTAACATAGGAACGTAGTAGCGTAGTAAAGTAGTAGCGTAGTTACGTAGTAGTGTAGTAACGTAGTAATATTACTGTCTTCATCTCTTTCTACGCGGGTAGCTATTGGCTGATCTGAGTTCTACTCGCGGATCCCGACAGATTTGTATCAGAAGTTTCCGTGCAGTACAAAGTCCAGAGCAGGAACACTCAGACGCCTCGACGGATTTCCATTTACAGTTCAGTCAGACGATCGGTAGGAAACGTCTCTGGTCCTCGCCGGGAACGTTATGCCCACATTACGCAGAACTCTGCTCTGGAACAGAGGAAGCCGAGCGTTTTTGTAACAGACGCTGCTTGTTTGATCATCACTGAGCCAACAAGCCTTCTCTTCTGAACCGATCATCCATTATGGGAGAGATCATTCTGTCCGTGTGCTAGAGACCCGGGGCTTCTAGGACGCTATGAGCAGGTGACAAGTTAGCCGGCGAGTCGGGGAACGGAAAGTTGTCACCCTTAGATAACGAAGGTTGGCCACTGGGTCAATATTACACGTATGCAATCCGGGGAATGTTTGATTAACTGTCTTCCCGGTATTAATGACTTCATTTTGTCTTCTTCATATTGATTACAGATAACTACGTTGGATGTTGGGGCCGGAGGATCTGGTAAGGAGCATTTTCACGGGGTTAGTTGTACATTATAATCATCGAACCAAACAGGAGAGATGGCTGCCATGGAAAGAAATGAGGTCTTCGTCTACGGGATAGGTGGGTTTGGTTACGCGACACCAAGGCATAACGTGGCGAGATACAGGATATTCCATGCAAAAGCCTAATATGTAGGACACAATGGAGAATGATGGGAATTGTAGTCTAACTGGAGGTGCTGAGCCACAGGGATTCGCTGATGTTAACTTGCTTTCACCCAAGATGTTATTGGTCTCGGGGCATCCTTGACAAGGCGTAGAGTCCACCCATGGGCGAAAGCGAGAATCTAAGGGCCATGCTTTCCCAGTGTGGCCCCTGGATCTTGTACATGGCATTTGGAACCATACCTTATGTCTTAGGCTCACTCTCCATTAAAGCCATTGAGCTTTGATGAAACCCGAATGGGTAACGAGCCAATTAGCGTCATTGAGTGGGTCGGCCATGTATCTGTCTAATTAAACTCAATATTATTTGTACAAACACAAGCCAAACCCAAACCGTATCCACTATAATCAGTATTCCAGACCCGGGCAGGGGCATTCATTATCTTATCGTCCTATTTTTACCAGTCCGACAAAAATACGACTTGGTTAAAATACAGCAATTATCCGAGTCTTGTCAAACTCTGAAATATGCTTCCATAAATCTCGGCACTAAATTAACCTCTGGTTATTTGAGTCCGCGGATTAACAGTCATCAATTATCCATTACTTAATGACTTTTTAAGCATTGGATGTTCAGATGGCATATTTAATGCGGGGGGGGGGTGATCGAGGAAGACTTGCGAGAGGGGACGCGGGTTTTTTGAATCATTCATTGGATGGAAAGCGTTGTATCCATATTTCATGGCGGTAAATTATTTCTACGGATGCTGTTTTATCTTGAGATATTAAAACTTCTTCTAATTATCAAGCTGGAGTTTTAGGGTGGTTGCCGAAGCCCCCCGAAGAATGAGGATCTTCCCCACCTCCTTACTCATGGGCGACAAAGAGGACCAGAATCTGACCAGATTCTTGATACACCACGAGAGCCTTCAAAGAGGGTCAATATTGCATTTTTTAAAAAAATATATATAATTTTAAGAAATATTAGATTTAAATGTAGTGCCAATTTCAGATTAAACTCCAAATTAAACTCTCCTGGATCTCGTCGTTTCTTTTCTAGTTCACCTGAAAGGACATCACTTTATGGCCTCAACGCTTTCTGTTGGTTCCCCATTCATAGAATCTTCTTTCCATGTGTATTTCGGGTTGATACATTTAGTAAATGATCATTCTTTAGTTAAAATATAATTTTAGACCCGAGGTTACTTTTTCCGACCCACCTTGGGTTCTGACGCGAGGTTCTGCGCTGCCTTACATGGTGCGAGTAACTGTGGGCCAGCGTTCTAAATTAGAATCATGTGTGGAGCCAATGAGATGGCAACAGATATCTCATCCATCATTGGCCGCCTAACGCATTTGTTTGAGGAATCGTTGAAATAGTTGAGGTCACATGATGGAACGTTATCGCGATGGACAGTCGGAGACGTATTATTTACAGCATTCCGCAACATAAATATTTCAGCCTCATTTTGTACAAAACAAAAACAAACAGATGTGATGTCTCATCGTCGCTCGCACATTATCACCGCGTACAAGAGCAGGAAAACCTCTCTCCACATGCAGATATAAATACTCTACTCCAGGCAGACCTAAAGAGATATTTGGTGATTGGTTAAGTTATATGCGTGGAATTTTAAAAAATTGATACAATCACTTAAAGCGGATTTCCCACCATTTTTTTTTATTACTACTACTTCATTAAATATAAGTTTTTACAAATATTGTGTTTTCTAATTCAGAACAGTTCTAGCGTTTGCTTATTACTTACAGGCAGCTGCTTATTAGCTCTGTTATCTGAGCCCCGATCTTCTAAACACCCCGACTCCTTATCATACTGCCTGTGGGAAACAATAGAATGACTTGGTCTTAATCACGCAACTAACACTCGGACTAATGAAAACCTATGGAGGAAAGGACTTCATTAGCATCGCCATAAAGCATCAGCTCAGTGTGGTGTTTGAGCTGGGAAAGTCACCCCAAATATCACATGACTGACAGCAACGGTGGCTCCAGGTCTGCAGATAAAGGGAGTTTATTGGGACAAAATGAGATAAAACCAGTTATAGTATAGTAAACCAGTATACAGCTCTGGGGGGGGTTATATTACTGTATAC
>VKOC01008846.1:0-11558 GCA_009364415.1 Spea multiplicata | reverse complement strand
GCCCGATATATGCCTCCGCACATTTCCCCAAATTCAGATGCTTTCAATCTCGACCAAAATTGTTTGCCGCGGACCCTAACAATAGAAAAGTCAGCCGCGCGCCGGGCAATTTAATACCCGGCGACTGCTTGCAAGCCGTGGAACGTTACGGACGATCCTTGAATTGAAATCTCCGACGAGAGTCGTTCTGCTCGTTGAATAAAAGGCCGGAGAATAAATTAACGCTGAAAGGAGGCTTCGCTTTCCCGCCGGCGCGGGGAATAATTTGTCATCTCCGAGCCTCGTAATAGGGCTGCCTTTTTGAGATGAGAATGTTATTTTGGGCAAATTATGTGCATGTTTGCCGCGGTTACAAAGTAACGCAGTCAGGAGCCCCCCCCCCTGATGGATTCAGGAACGATTTTGGAGACACAAGGTCTTCTTCACCTTCAGTCCACCAAGTTCCAGAACGCAGGTGAGATTGGAAGAAGCTTCTTGCGTCCGATCCTCGGCTGCCCCGGCCGCGGCTCATCCACGAGGCAAGCGATTTCTGAGATTCTGAAGACGATAACGTTGTTTCTCCTCCGATAGTTTCAGATTCTCTTCGGTTAAACACAGCAGTGACGTCACAAACCCTTACACTTCCGAATAATTCGTATGCATCATGCTGAAGGAGTGGGAGCCTCCGTAGGACAGGTCTAAGCCCTCCCCGTAGGGACTCTGTGCGGAACATTGAATTAGGAAGCGTAGCCGTTGACCGTTGACCTTCGATGGTCCTTTTGTATAATTTCGGGCGTTTACTTACCGATCGCTATAAACATAATGAAGTAACTCGTTTAGGAGGACAGACTAATTTATAATTCATAATTCATGAGTTTCACACATTAATGCGAGTGATTCCGCTGTGGGGCTCTGTAACGTATATATCGATATATTAAAAAAGGAAAATGAGGATAGGACAGAAGGACGCAGGGGTGGGGCGGGCAGTAGACTAGGGCATTCGGATTCGTACGAATTGCAAATTTACCGAATTTTGGCAAATTCGGCGAGGGCAGGGCCGGCCCTACAATGGAGCCGACTGGGGCAATTGCCCCAGGCGGCACTTTAGAAGGGGCGGCACTATGCCGCCCCAAGCGGTTTTTTTTAAGCGGAGGAGAGAGAGAGAGAGGGGCGCCCCGAGTGGTTTTCGTTTACCCCGCTCGCGCCCCTCTCTCTCTCCTCTGCGGCGAGTCTTCCCTGCTTCGCGTCTCGGCTGCCGGCTTGTACATGCCGAGCGCCGGAAGTGACAGTCAATTTCGGCGCTCAGCACCCTACAAGCCATGCCACCGTGCCAGAGCAGCGTGAGACTCGCCGACAGCGGACTGTTTAAGGTATAGTACCCGGGGGGGGGCGTTAGGATAATGGAAAGGAAGTCGGCTGAAAAGTCTTAACAATGACGCCCCCCCCCCCTGTGCGTTGGGGGGGGGGGGGCCGGCGCATTATTAAGACTTTACGCCCCAGGTGGCGTTAAGTCTTCGGCCGGCCCTGGGCGAGGGACACCCCAATCCGGGGGTTTGGATGTCAGCAAAAGCGCCGCTATTTTGGCAAAAGTTCACTTTTCGGTGAAGTCCTCTCCTCTGATTGGAGGATTGAGGGGGAGGACCTCAC
This sequence comes from Spea multiplicata, assembly GCA_009364415.1. NCBI lineage: Eukaryota > Metazoa > Chordata > Amphibia > Anura > Pelobatidae > Spea > Spea multiplicata. Next base: position 9,932 of record VKOC01008846.1, on the reverse strand, counting down.
CAGAAGAACCGCCACTTTGGCGGGAGATCCCGCCAGGTTATGTCCACGGAGATAAATTAATAATTATTTTATAATAAATTTTAATATAATAAATATATTACTTTTTAGAATTTAAAAATCATGTAAATGTCTTAAAAATTCCCTAAATTGTTGGTTTAATTGTTTTTAATTTAACATTTCCCGTTTCTCTTGCCCTGTAAAAGACTCAAACCTTAATCAGTCATTGTCTCGTCTTAGATTCAGGAGCCGGATGTCTATCCCACACATGTTTAAATCCCCTTACTGTATTAGCCCCTACCACCTCTGCTGGGAGGCTGTTCCACTCATCTACCACCTTCTTCTCAATAAAGTAAAACCCCCTTCCATTCCATCCAAGCCTCCGGCTCTCTAGTTTTAGATGATGAACTTGGCATAAAATAATTTGGGTTTTATCGATTGTGGATGTGGAGGCCGAATCTCGCTGATCCGAGTTATGACTCTGGGATACTCGGCCGCGATCCTCTGTTTTTTTTCTCCTCGGTTTAGCGCTCTGTTGTTGGAATCTTTTTGAACGATGACTTCTGTTCTCCGACTCGCCCGCTACCTCTGCGGTGAGGACAATTAGCCTTCTTTGAGACGCGCGCCGAGGGTTCACAAAGGCCCTCTGTGTCTTAACACTGCTTCTTAGAAGTCAACCGCCATGTAGAGACCATCCGTGACCCGGCTCACACATCCACCGGCGCTGATCTTTTACTTAAGAGAACGCCGTGAATTCTCGGCTCCGTCTGGAGAGAAAATCAACTCAAATTGGGAAAAAGAAACCCGAAACTATATATATATCAGCTTTTTTTTGTGGACATGCCGACTATTGTGGGATCATTTCTCCAAAGTCTATGTGATCTGTACGATAAAACATTCACAGGGCAGGTATTTAAAGAAGCTTTACTCTAATAAAAGAATAGTAGATAACTGGAACAGCCTCCCAGCAGAAGTGGTAGAGGGTAATACAGTGAGGGGATTAAACATGCATGGGATAGACATACGGCTCCTGAACCTAAGACGAGACCAACGACTGATTAAGGTTTGAGTCTTTACAGCAGGAGAAACCGGCGACTAGACGGGGGCCGGATGGGGGCCGATCTGCCGGCAGATTCTGGGTTTCTCAGACTAATTAAACAAAGAAAAGTGAGATTTCTGCGGAATTGGGATATAATTATTAGAATTTGTAAATACTGCAGATAATTGCCGAATTAATTAGAAATTAATTTAGAAATAATTACAGAAATATACAAATAGCGTTTCGGGTGAGAGATGGGAGGATGGACGGCGATCGGCGTCTCAAACCTCATGGCCGCCCGTCGCTGACTTACAGATTAATTCATGAAAACAAACTAGAAACGGTGCCTTTCGACTAAATGTGATTAATTTCAATTTAGATATCCCTGGCTACCCCTTCCTGTTAACCATGATGACTGTAAACAAATACAGAAATACGTCTAAAAAATAAAGGCTAAGAGATATGTCTGTAATCTACTAAGGTTTATAGGGTACGTCATACATGGAACAGCCTCCCAGCAGAAGTGGTAGAGGGTAATACAGTGAGGGTATTAGGCATGCATGGGATAGACATACGGCTCCTGAATCTAAGACGAGACCAACGACTGATTAAGGTTTGAGTCTTTACAGCAGGAGAAACGGGCGACTAGACGGGGGCCGGATGGGGGCCGATCTGCCAGCAGACTCTATGTTATCTGTTTTGTTTGGAACGATTACCTGGCCGTCGTTTCTTCTGAATTCACATCATTTTACTAATTAAGTCTAATATTTATTTCTTTGCCATCGCTCGTTGCCTGGCGCTTTTTGTATCAATCTGCCCATAATTAACAATAACCGCGATTTTTTTTTTTATAAAGATTTTTTTTTTTTTATAACGATTTTTTTTCTTTTTTTTTCCCGAGTCCCTTTATCATCGTCTCACCGAACAATCGCAACGGATTCTGTTTTTCTAAAGTCCCACTAAATGGGTTCTATTATTTCGGAGATTAGTTGTTCCGCAAGCAAATTAACTCGCAAAATAGACATCATTTCGCATTTTCCTTTATAATCATTTTTTTTCCCCGGAATTTTTTTTTTTTCTTTTATCTCGTTGCGTTTCCTCTACAGAAATGTTCTTTTCTGACACAGATAGCGCCGATCGTGAAATAATACCCACCGCTCGAGCTCTTCCTTTTCATCTTATAAATAATATAGCGCTCCTTCTCGTGTAGATTTAGCCGGTTTTGACATCCTGAGTTTGATAACTTGTTTCCGAGACAAACGCCCAAGGCGTTCCTGTGATTATTCCTCCCCTTTCATCAGGTTTGCCATCTTGCGATGTTTCTCTTGTTGAGTACCGAGTTCTTCTCAAAATCCATACTTATCTTTTAATATTGTATTAAAACCCCAAGGACGTGCGCCGTATCAACAGAATATTTGATTTCCCCTCCCTTGAAAGCTCTTTTTTTTATTTAGCTCCATGCTTTAAATGAGTTTATTGAGACTAGAGATCCAAAAGTTTCCTTTTTAACCCCCAAAATTCAGACGGCGTCTGTTTATTTAATTTCATTTAATATATATATATATGTTATTTTTATTGCCTAATTAATTACAGTGAGGGCATTAAACATGCATGGGATAGACAGACGGCTCCTGAATCTAAGACGAGACCAACGACTGATTAAGGTTTGAGTCTTTACAGCAGGAGAAACGGGCGACTAGACGGGGGCCGGATGGGGCCAATCTGCCGGCCGGTTCTGGGTTTCTATTTTTCCCTGGTATCCCTGTGTTGGGCTACTGGCCCTGGCATGCTTTGGTAGATAGCAAAAACATTCAATCTCTGTGCCCCAAAATCCCTGATGCCCCTCTTTTCTAGGAGGTCGGGATGTTTGCTGGGTATGAGGGGATCGCAGGGTTCTACAGCCCTAAAAGCCCCGATAATGTGTATAGAAACAGCAGGAAACGGCTTTATAAATTAAACGGGGTAAATAAAACCCCAGTATTCTTCTTTGTAATATCTTAACCAATCAATAGCACACCCATGAGTTGGTCATTAAGTCACAATAAAGTCTGACCCCCTAAAACAAAAGTCTTCCTCTTTTGGGCTAAAAAAACACAGAATGAACCTGTTAACTATTTGCTTGCTCTGCTTCCAAGTTTTTATACATATTTTGCTTCAAGAGGACAAAAAGTGAAGTCTTTCCAGGCGTGTTGAGTCCGGTTAGAAGGCTTGGAAGTATCTGAGAAACGTCTTCATCCTTCAGAATGTGAGATTTGGCGCTTTCCGAAATCTGTCAGAATTCTGCTCACTCAGCCGAGGAATCAGAAGGAATCGTCGCTCGCTAATCCCGGACGGTCGGGACGCGTCCTTCTTATGAGCTGATCATTAGTTCTCATGCGTTTAAAAAATATTAATATATGAAATCAGGAAACTAATAATTTATAATAATAATAATAATCTTTCTTACTATTTAGTAAAACCGAGTCATTATTTCTGCAACCTGACGCGTTTCGCTTGTTAAGGCTTCTTCAGAGATACTTAGAAAATGTAACACTAAAACCCTTGTCATGGAGAGAAAACCGAAACGATAAGAAGAAAGAAAAAAGAAGAAACAAATTAAAAAAAGAAGAACAAATAAAAAAATGAAGAAACAAATATAAAAGAAAAAAAAAATAATAAAAAAAACTTTTTTTGTCGACCCACACATATGGTTTAGAGTCAGGTTGATGTTTGAGTCCGAATTATTATTATTCAATATTATATATGATTAGATGGGGCCGAATGGGGGCCGATCTCCCGGCAGATTCTGGGACTTAGTAAAAGTGAAAAGTAAAATAGGGTGGCAATTTTTTTTTTTTAAAGTCCCCTATATGTAATAAGCGACGGTGGGGAAAGTTTTGATTTCTGCTTTTCAATCAATGTGTGAAAGATCTAATCATGTAAATCATGTGAAACGTCGTGAGATTTCGCAGCTGGGGACTGATTGCATCGTAAGCGAAAATGTGCTTTAAATTCGGAAATGGAGAATTTTACTTGCACTTTTTTGTTTTCGGGCAGAGCCGGTCTTTGTTCCTTGAGAATCTACACAGGAATAGGTGGGATTAGTTGTTAATTTTGTTTTATTTCCATAGCAATGGTAGAAGAAGAAGAAAAACATGGTTAGCACAAATACGTAGATCTTTGAGTGGGGAGTAGACTGTCAACTGAGGTGAAAAAAAAAGTTTTTAGGACCAAATTTAAAAGGTTAGGAAAACGCAAACTTCATGTCTTTGAAATATCAAATGTTAACCAAACACAAAACCCAACAGAAGAACAACAATCTAAGTTAATAAAGCAAATCCCTACTGTCAGAACCCAACATATTGCTACACAAAATAACACAACTATCCTACATATAGAGCACAACCCAACATACAGAACACAACCCAACATATAGAGCACAACCCAACATATAGAGCACAACCCAACATACAGAACACAACTCAACATATAGAGCTCAACTCAACATACAGAACACAACCCAACATATAGAGCACAACCCAACATACAGAACACAACCCAACATATAGAACACAACCAAACATGTAGAACACAGCCCAACATACAGAACACAGCCCAACAAACAGAACACAACCCAACATATAGAACACAATCCACCAACTGCAATCCAACCCTCGAACCCCAACATATACAGTTCTTACAACTCAACAAATCACAGGTGGAGGACACAGCTATATTGTCTCAACCCAATATATTACACACTACACAAGAACACAATACCTTCATCTAAATGATGACAACAATCTCCCGCTGACTGCTCCATCATTAGAGATAGAGATATCATTATCTCTATTTTCTACCTTATTGTTAAGTTGCTGATTGGTTGGGGCAGACTTCGTAGGGTTAAGGAGGATAAGGGAGAGAATTTCAGGGCATGAAACTGATTGGCTAATGCTGGTTCTGCCACAGGCTGCCACCAATCTCAGTTCCCCAGGGGTAAAATCACTTTTTTTAATTAACTATTTTTAAATTTATGGCGTTTTGGTGAAACCAAGATGTTGCTGATTGTTGTCTGAATCGAGAGATGATTCAATTGGTTTGAAGCTTAAGCCTTTTTTAAGCAGCTACTGTCTGTTTATATCACGGAATGTTCTGGTCTTTGACGTTTATTGATCACACCGGCTCCTTTAGAAAAAAACAAACATATTTGCGATAAACAAATTGGAAATTTGCCCAATCACGTGATTGCTGCCTTTTATTTACTCCAGACTTCTTTTAATGCTACAGTTTCTTGATTTCCAAAACAGATACAAAGAAACCATTGATAAGCAGACGCCACTCGCTTTATGTTCAAAGCTTTCGTCTTTACACCCAACGGCTTGAAATGTTCAGATTTTTTCCTTTAAAAAACTTTGCGGATTTTGTCCGCTCCACATTTCAGAAACACAGCTTTCTTTCTTTTTTTTTAAATCTTAGAGCTTTATAGCCTCAAAATAAAACTTTAATGTCTATTCAGCCTGGAAACTGTATAATTTAGCATGTTGTTCGTTGTTCTTAAAAGAGGCAAGGGAGAGATGCTTATTCGACTGAAAAATTCCCATTTTTTTTTAAAGGGAGTAAATTTAACATTTTAACAATAAATTCTGCCACTGATGTCTTTTACTATACACAGCACTATGCTTGCTTTTCCGCCCCTTTATTACATTGCCTATTACTCTTAAATGCTCAGAAATTATTATTTCCATTGTCACTAACAGCACAAGGCCCTACATCAGTATTCTGCCTTGAAATTTATACATCCCAAGTGCGTTATTTTACACTTATCAACATTAAACTGCAGCTGCCGCACTCTTGACCATTACTCTCATTTACTTAAATCACTTGCCGTTTTGGATTTTTTGTAGTTGAGACAAACGTCTATCTTGTTGCAGACCTTTGTCTCAACTACAAAAATACTCACCTTACCATTAAGACCAGTTATAATATTGCTTATCAAAATATTAAAAAGTATGGGTCCCAATATTGATCAATGAGGGATAACAAGACTTTCCTTTGAATATAGCCCATTAACTACAACCATCTATCGCCTGTTACTCAACCATTACCCTATCCAGCCAACTATTTTAACATCCAATCGTATTACCTGGAGCTCTCCCTCTTCTGGGGGGGGGGTGGCTTAAAGAGGGGGCAGCACTGGCTGGACTTGTGTTTAGGACTAGCTGCGTATAGAAGCAGGGCTAGCCCCAGACAACCTTAAGTAGGTAGTGAGCTGGATGCCCGGAGAAGGAAAAAAAAGTCACCCAGGGACTTGGGGAAGCCAAGAGACACCGGCGGGAAGAATTCCACACTAATACGACATACTGTTGGCGCTATATAAATAAAAGATAATAATAATAATAATAATTAACAAAAGGCTTTTATCTTTTTTCTTAAGGTTATCCCACCTGTTTTAGACTTGTTTACATCTCAAGTAAAATCATTAGTATAATATCATTAAGAAACGGCAGAATAACTTACATTAAAAAAAAATAAAAAACTAATATTTTTTTATCTCCCCTGGGTAAATTTATGGCTTTCTTATGGAGACGGATTCACCAAATAACAAAGCCGTGGACTTACCTTGTCTTGTGTGATTACGGGTTGAAGTTGCTGGCTTCCTAGGATCCGAACGATGCCTAAAACGCGCAATATTATAAATTTACCCAGAAATTGTAAAATAAAACTGTGATGTTTTTTAAAAACCTGTTTAAGGGCAAACGCTGGCAGCAGAGCCGGAAAACCGTTTACGAAATATAACGTATCGACCGAGGAATCAATAGTTTTGGAGGCTGTAAATTACACCCGGGTTTTATTTTACAAAGAACATCATAATTTCATGTGTAATAACATTTTCAAATGCACTTTTTTCCCAAATAAACTGGACTGAAATAAAGCTTTATTCTTCACAAAAGAGTAGTTTTTGGGGTTTTGTTTTTTTTCACTGGAACTACTAAGCGTCACATGTATTTTTATGGTGGAAGAATTTCTAAAACCTTTTTACGATTATCCTCTTTAATGGGGGCTCTTGACATTAAAGCTCCGTCTTCATTGTTTTTTATCGACAGAACCTACGTCTCCCTATTGACTAAAATAAATGGAAAAGGTAAATTTATCTGAAAAACAAGTCTCTTAAAAAAAAAAGCAGAACCAAAGTGAGGTCATTTTGTCGTAAACAGACGTCTGAAACCCACGTCTCAGACAGTTTTCGGCAGTTTATTCTGCCGGTGCCCACACTCACTCTCTCTCCCATACTCTCATTTTCGTTCACTCTCTCTCATGCGTTCTAAATGTTTCCCTACCTTCTCTGCCGACCTCTTCCCCTTCGCATCCTCTTCTTTTTCTTTTTTATCTTCTCCCTTCTCTTCTCTCTTTTATCTTCAATCTGTTGTTTTCTATCTTCGTCCTCTCCCCAACCGTCCATTCAGGGAAGAGGCAGTAATCGAAAGCAGGGTAATATGGCAGCTGCCTGAAATCATTATATTATGGGGCAAAAACTACAATTGGGTTAAAAAAGAAAACAGTATTTTAGAAGTATTTTTAATCAGGTATTAGTAATAGAGTAAGTAATAAAAATGAGAGGTGTAATGTATGGAAGTTTTAACCCATTTTTAAGTTTGCTTATTTTAAATCTTATTATTACTTTTTATGTTTTTAAATTTGCTTATTTTAAATCTGTGACTAATGTTTCTCACCTGCCCCATTTTGGTCTTTCAGTTTCTCCAAAGATTTACGACATTTCCTCTGACATGGTCGTCAACGAAGGAACAAACGTATCATTACTGTGCTTGGCCACCGGGAAACCCGAACCGTCCATATCATGGAGACACATCTCTCCGTCCGGTAGGTGGATTACTGTGTCTTTACAACCTTTAAGTGTTTGCGTTAATTAAACTTTTTAATTGAGTTATATTATTAATTCTTGAACCAATATATAGGTTTCTTTAAGTAATATTACCCATTTTGGGTTCATTTGAGTCAATGGCCTGTCTACACCTTGTTAACGGTGGCGGAAATGGATGGGATTGGGATTAAACTCCCTGATCAAAGTCTAGATAACGCACAAAAACGTTACATTGATCCGACCAAAACAAATGAAACAAAGAAAAGAGCTCAGACTTTTTCGTTTTAAGTTTAGTTGCTTCTTTCACTCTCACTCACACTCTCATTCACTCGCTGGGCATAACCTCCTGGCGAACAAATGTAATCGGTGGTCTATTTACCTTTGGGGCTGCCCCAAACTCCTTTAATAAATGGAGTGTCGAGATATGAGGTCATATCCCAGCGAGCCGCGTCTGAAAGGCTCACAGCGCCTTTTAATGGCACAGCCCTGTTGTGCGGCGCAACTCGGGGGGCTTAATTGCCAGAGAGGACCCCCCTGGATCTGCCGCCCTAGACCCGGGTACATCACTGCTGATACCCCTGGCCTGGCCTAATTGTTACCCCTTTTCTGTCCCTTTTTGCTCTCTGCCAGCTCGCTTCCATCGCTGTAAACGCTAAAGCGGTAACAGATTGTCAGCAATAAATACCTGCAGATCGCGTTCTTGTTGCTTTTTTTTTTTTAAACTCATCAATTTTTCACCATGAAATGCGGCTCGAACACTTGTCACGTTGTGTTTAAATTATGACAGCGGGTCGTCGGGTTTGTAAACATCTGGAGAGCGCAGGTGCGGCAGAGAAATCTGCTTCTCATTTATATGAAGCCAAAACAAAACGCTGACCCCGGCAGCGGGAAAACAACACCGACCGAGGCAGCATGGCGGGCCCTGTTAGCGGCTCAGGGTATCGGTCGAGGAAGGTAATAAAAGAAGCGGTCACATAGGTCTCCAGTTCAGATTGGTCGGCTTTTCATGTAGATAGAAATCCAGAACCTGCCGGCAGATCGGCCCCCATCCGGCCCCCGTCTAGTCGCCCGTTTCTCCTGCTGTAAAGAACTCAAACCTTAATCAGTCGTTGTCTCGTCTTAGATTCAGGAGCCGTATGTCTATCCCATGGCCAGTACTTGATGTTAATCCCCTGCACCACGGTCTCTCTTTATCTGAAGAAGGGACCTCTGAGGTCTCCGAAAGCTTATATAATTTTGACTTTTGGCTAAAGAGCCATTGGATTTTTGGTCAGAGAAATTTAGTCTTTAAGCTGTTCAGTCAACGAAAAATAGAGAATTCTACCTTCTAAGATGGTTTTCCTCAAAAAAAATTCTTATTCGGTTTCAGAGTGTGGTTCCGTTTTTAGAATCTTTGTGAAAATACGTAACTCTCCCCATAACGGATATAACGGAAGGAAACATTCTCTTTTTTGTTTAATTCCAATATTGGATTATCTTTGGTTATAATTACATACTTTCCCTTTGCTACCTGATGTACGGCGGATACATTAGTGGAACTTCACAGAACAATAATGATTTCCTTTAAATTTATTGTCTGAAAAACTGGTCTTTAAAATGGAAATGTGAAAGCCATGAATTTTAAGCCATATACAAAGCAGATCATTTTCTCACTTCTTGACTTCGTATTCCGAGAGCAGAACAGGAAAAAAAAATGGCATTAATTTTGCAAGAGGCAGAAATTTTACTACAACAGACCAAAGAGTTTAATAAATCTTAGTGATTTTCTTCTAGATTCTAAAAGTAGATATTATGTTAACAGTAAAAATGGAGAAACTTTTTGCATGGAAATATTATGTTTGGCCAATTCGAGCTGTCATAACACCCAGGTTTTTTCCCGCACAAAAAATGTCCCATTATTGCCAATACGATACCTCCTGAGATTGTGGAGGTTTATTCAATAAGTGGTGAGTTTTGGGTGAGATGGGAAATTAAGAATTTCATGGAATTCTGTTAATTATGTATAACAAGCGTACGTTCAAGCTGAAAGATAGGGTT
>VKOC01008839.1:0-15995 GCA_009364415.1 Spea multiplicata | reverse complement strand
CCCCGGTCACTTACCTTCAACTCCTGTGTTGGGAGCGTGAGGTGTTTGTCTCGGGTGCCGGCACTTCATTGCTGAGCGCCGGCATATGACGTCATATGCCGGCGCTCTGCGTGAAGCGCCGGCACCCGAGACAAACGCCTCACGCTCCCAACACTGCACTCTGGGCAGCGCTGAGGCAGGCGGCTTCGGCGGCGAGCAGATGAGACCTGGATTTCTGTCAGTCAGGGGGGCCCAAGAGTTGCCGAGCGGTCATTTTCAGCAACCGCTCGGCACCCCATGGGCTCCCCTGACTGGCAGAACTCCAGGGCCTGGTCGCAGTTGCGACCCCTGCGACCCCGGTATTTCTTCCACTGAGCTACATATAGCTTGTTAGTTTTTTTTCAACCAATGCAAGAACAAGCCAACTTATATGTTGTGTACTGAATACTAAAATGTGAATTTGTAAAACTTACAGATCCACATTTAAGACTCCCTATTTTTTGTTAATAGCCATCCAACTTGCTCTCCCGTACTGTTTGTTTAACCCATTGACGACACATCATGCAAAAAGGTCAGATAACGAACCAATCATACCTGTCATGTCATTAAATAAACTTAGAAAGTGATCTATCGATGTCAAGGCATTTAGCAATAATGAGAACTAAATGTCCCCCATATGGCAGCAGGCGCTTGATTTAAAAGAGCTTAGGAGGCGATCAACTATTAAAAAATAAACAAGTCTCCATGAAGGTCTTTCCAGGCCCTCCTGAAAACAGGTACTGCATTCAACCACGCAAGTCAATGAAGTCCAGCTTTCTAATCAAAATTTGATTAGGAAAAAATCAAAATAGAAACATAATTAAAATTGTTAAAAAAAATAAAATGTAATAATATTTAAAAATAATTATTCAGTGATATCACCATCAGGGCAACCATCCAGTTACAAGATGTAAAAAAAAGTCCACTTGCACGATTACAGTGCTGGTGGTGGCACTGGTAACTGTGCCAGTGCAAATAGGAGTACTGGCCATAGAAATGCTAGCGGGACTAATTTCTTTAATGGTGATGATCATAGTAGCAGCGGAGAAGGTGGCTCAGGGGAAAATTGTGCAATAGTCATTCGTAGACTGCTTCCTGAGGAATCTGATTCCTGACCACTCATCTCCTATATTCTCTCCTCCACTTCCTCTGGCTCATAGTCAAGTTCTTTGTTAGTCAAATCAAGTGGAATTCCTGCTAGACTGGGGGATATCATGACTAGTTTTACTACTAGTAGTAGTACTAGCTGAAAGAACATAGCCAAACTCTGCACTTGGCCCCTCAGTTTCACGGTCCTCTGGTACCTTGGACATGGTGGATTGCTAGAGATGGTGATAGGAGGAAATGGTGTGACGGTACCCTTGGAAACAGCAGGCACAGCACTAGTGGTGGTGGAGGTGGTGGTCTTGGGAGGCGGATTATCTACAAAAAGCCTCCGTGAGAAAGAACGAGATCGCTTGGTATTGGGAACACCACTCTCATTGTTTCTGCTAAACTTGCTCTGCTTGGTATCTTGCATGCTGCTCGTGGATGAGAAAGATGCTGCTGGGGCAATAGGCGCTTCTTTTTATTCACTGGGCTAGTAGCAGTGCTAGTTGTGCTACCCTTTAACTTTGAAGGTGTTTTTCGGCTTTCCGTAAAAAAACAGAGCTGGTGGGCCTAGCAGCACTACTACTGCCTGCTATTGGTGCCTTTCCTTTACTGGATGATTCCCCAAATAATAAACGAGAGCATGACCTACTTGTCGGACTAAACTGGCATCATAGAAGAACTGCTGGTGGTGAATATTAATTCAGGAGAAAAAGGAAAAGCGTGAATACAAGACTACCCTATAGAAAAGTCATGTGATGTGGGGGCTCTGTCATAGAAGCCCCGGCAGTAGTGGCGTCAGCAGCGGAGGTTGTCTGTGCATCTAGTGGCTGTCAGGGAGGAGGATCCAGGTCCCTAATTATAAGAAGACCTGGAATAAAAGATGAGGGGTATTTTTCAGAGCATTTGCTCTGAAAAAAAAACTTGTCTTATAATCGAGCAAATACGGTAATCCTATTGTGCACATTGATAGACTGTAAATTTGTAAAGGAGTTTGCAGGGAGAAGATCAGGGTCTAATTTAATTGTGCATGTTTCTTTAATTTTGTGCATTGTTAATTTTAATAGTATTATAATATATTGGCCCTCTAGAAAATAAAGGTAGTGAGAATAATGTCTTTACTTAGTTGCCCACTAGATGGCACTCAAGCACCTAAACTATCAACTTTGCCACCTATTATAAACATCTGCTTCTTACATAGTTTAATGTTAAATTTTAGTATTAAGATCCATTAACTCCTTTGAAATTGTCATGGTTTGGAATTTAGAACAGTTGTTTTGGAACATGCCAATTACTTTAATTACATTAGTGTAATCTGTGTAGATATAAGTGCTTACAGTAAGCATACACTTATATTTCACAGTCTGTACAATATAATTTCATATACATTAGAAAATGGTGATACTATAAAAAAGGATTTTAATCCTAAAAAATGGGAAGACGGAGGACTTGTTCACCTACACCAATTTTTTGAGAATGACACGTTCTTATCATTAGAAACCTTAAGGCAAAAATATAAACTAAATCCAGGTCTAGTATTTAATTATCTACGATTAAAACGTTTCTTTCAAATGCCAGCACAAAAATACAGATTTAGAAAAGACCATATCATATCAATTGAGCACAGACTCATTAACTCCAAAAACGTCAGAGGTGGCATCTCTATATTTTACAATTTCTTATTAGAACTTAATTATACGTCTATACCCTCCTACCAGACACAATGGGAGAGTGAACTGAACACAACAGAATGGGCCCAATCATATAAACATATCAAAGGAATCACAAGGAACACTAACCTCACAGAATTTGCTGTTAAGGTTCTTTTTAAATGGCACTTTACACCTAAAAAACTGAATATAATAGACAATACAGTGTCACCTCTATGCTGGAGGGGGTGTGACTTGATTTCAGACCATAAACATGTGTGGTGGGAATGCCCACTTTTGCAAAATTTATGGAAGGAAGTTTGTACTTTGTTAACAGATAGAACTGGTATGGAGGTAAAGTTGGAGATCCAAACTGCAATATTGGGAATCAAAGTATTTATTGGTCACCCGATGGAAAACACCTCAGATACCATCCATACAGGAAATAATCAATAAAATGAATGAAGTAAAGCAATTGGAATTAGTGGCTAACAGGGCCACGGGATCTCCAAAATCATATGAAAGAACGTGGGATATATGGGAAGATGACTTAGAAGTTTAAATAAACAACATAAAATTACACATGTACCAGAAAGGGTGAGACTCCCATGGGGAGAGAGACATCATTGAGGGACTTAAACACATCTAATGAAAATATCAGAAAGTAAACACAACATTCATATTTTTCACACATTTATGCTCACCCATAACAAAATGACCACCACTGTTTAAGATAAATCAATAAAATTATCATCTTTCTTTTACTTTTCTTTATCTTTCTGTAAAACACAAATGCATATTATTGATGTTGGACATCCTAACCATTGACAAATGTTTTTCCTTTCTGTATAATAAAAATGTTTTAAAACAACAATAAAAAATAATGTTACAAAAAAAAAAAAGATGTATTGATGTTGAGGGCTTGGTAGATGGCTAAGCTTGACCAAGGGCAGTGCCCCAAATGCTTCTTAGCTTATGTACTTTACGTTTTTAGTACTGAAATTCTTGAAGACCAATAGCAATTTACAATGAGGCATCTGTTCTCAATCGACCCATTAATAAAGTGGTGCATCAGGGAGCCTGATCATACAACAAAGCAATCAGCACTAAAAAGTTGAACAGTCAGTCAAGTTAAGGGTTAACTGGACAGGCCTTATTCGTCTGAGTTTGCATGCTGACATCAGCAAAGTAACTTGTATATTTACCATATTTGCTCGATTATAAGACAAGGTTTTTTCCAGAGCAAATTCTCTGAAAAATACCCCTCGTCTTATAATCGGGTCGTCTTATAATCAGGTTGTCTTATAATCAGACCTCAAATAGGTCTGACTACGAGAATAAGATCCAGATCCCCCGCAGCGATGCAGGGGACCTGGATCCTCCTGTGTTATGCCCCCCCCCCAACTTACCGGTGCTTCTGAGTCCCCGGTGCTTAATCCGGGCAGCGTGTAGAGCTCAAGCGGAAGTTGTCTATGCGAATCGCGTAGAGCTCTACACGTTGCCCGGACTAAGCACCGGGAACTCGGAAGCACAGGTAAGTAACCTCTATACGCCACTCTTCCTCCTGAAATACCTTATACTTCCCTATATGCCACTCTGCCCTATAATATTATATTCAGGCTTTTTCTTTTTTTCATAAATTAATATTCAGATTTTTGGGGGGGTCATCTTATAATCGAGCAAATACGCTACTTATAGTATCAGCAAGTATAAGTGACTTTCAATTTTGTGTTACTAATGAGGACGTGCAAGTTGAATGATGCTTGCAACAAATAGAAGTGATAAAAAAGTGACAAAAAGTCACACTAAAGCTCTGTAGCAAAACCCAATGGGATGGAGTGATGATCCCCTTTGGAAATTTGCTGAAAAACAAAGAAGCTCTTCAAGGAACAGTAACAGATCAGGACCTTAAAATACTCAGGAATATAAAGTGTTTTGGGATCAGCTGCACAGCTCCATGAAAATTATAAGGCAAATTTCTTCAGCAATCACTGCATCTCAATGAGACCATTCACTTTTGTCAGAAATCCCCACTAACAACAGAAAGTAAAATAAAATATTTTGTATTAGACACATTACATTATTATTTATATAGCGCCAGCAGATTCCATTGCGTTGTTACAAACAGAGGAATAAATTTAAATCACACACAATACCAAACTGGTACAAAAGGAGAAGAGGACCCTGCTTTTTCAAGCTTACAATCTAGTCAGTGGTTGAGGGGGAAGTAAAACATTAGTATAGGACTGCTTGTATGGAGATAAGTGGATAGGGTCCGGATGATCTGTAGAAGTTGTTGGTTATTCACATGGGCGTAGGAATTGGGGGACCAATAGCAGCTGCAGCCTTCTTCCCCCCTCCACCACCCTAGCGGAGGAGAGAGGGCCACCAAGCGGTTGCTCATGAAAGAGTTTTTTTTAGCAACTGCTCGGCACCCCTGTGTCGCCTCCGCTCCGGCTGCAACCCACCTTAATGCTGCCCTGACTATGGTGGTTGGAGCACAAAGCTTCTGTCTCTGTGCCGGAGCTTCACGCTGAGCGCTGGAATATGACGTTGCTCTCAAACCACATGACTTACCCAAGGTAAGTGAACTACAAAGGGGGTGGGAAAGGGAGTAGATAGTGAGAAGGACTGAGAGGGGGTAGGAGTGAGATTGTGTGAATGAGTAAGAGAATGAATTAATGTGTGGATGAATTGTGTGAATGAAAGAGCTTGATTAGTACTATGGCTGTTGATTGCATGGGGAAATGGCATTGCAGTTCCCCTCCTGGTTAACTCCAGTGTAACTATTATCTATCCACTTATAAAAGAATCCACTAGAGATGAGGCCATTGCCGCTACATTTTCAAGTGAGGCCTAGGAATTTATAGGGCTACCGCACCCATGGTCAGATAACATGATTGCATATAGAATGCAGGTTTTTGCACACATTATATTAACAAATGCAATTAAGCTAGACAAGAGGGCACCAACGTTAACCCTTTTAAGTCAGCAGAGTATGAAGACAAGCATGATAAAGACAAGTCAGGTGAAAAGAAGGGGTTACAGCAGGAGATGAGGGGCTCAGGAGTGGATCAGATACAATATATAATAATCATATCAGGTGAAAAGAAGGGGTTACTGCAGGAGATGAGGGGTTCAGGGATGGATCAGATGCTGTGTATGATAAGCATACCTGCAAGAGAAGAAGATATGGGGAAATTAATGATTGCTAGGTGAGTAGTTGTTCGGAACTAAAAGAAAACCACATGCTAGCTGAATATATAAAAAAGGCTTTTATTGAAAAGCAGTATTATCCGATCAGACTTGAGGAAAGCATCAAGGAGGTGGCAGAGATGTCTCAGGGAGATATCCTGTACCCTGGGGAAAAAATAAGATAAATGTAGATGTTTCCATTATTTTAAATTAATATAGTACAGGTAAGGAAATGAAAAAATATATAAATCGACATTGGGAGATCGGGAGACAGATCCAAACATGGCTGATATTCTAGGACCATGTCCAAAAAATTTTTTCCGGGGAGCACCAAAAATTAAAAATAAGTTGGTGAGGAGTTTACTAAAAGGTGCCTCAGAGGAGGACAATTCCATTATAAAGATTAAAGTGTGTTGCTTAGCATGTAGAACCACCATTGGGAGGAATAAAGCTACCACAGATTTTACATCTTATGCTACAGAAAGCAAATACAAGCTAAATAAACATATTACCTGCCACTCTAAGAATGTGATATACATGCTGAGATGCCCCTGTGGCTTCCAATATGTGGGACGGACCACCAGAGCCTTACACCGTAGAGACATAAAGACGGGTTATGATAAACATTTTTCCACACACCACAAAAACAATCCCCAATTACTGAAATTTACAGGGATAGATTTTGCCGAATGCTCATGGAGAGAAGATTTTATGAAAAAATGAGGACAGTTGGAGATGAAGTGGATTTTTAATTTAAAAATTCTTCTGCCTAATGGTTTAAACAATGATTTTGAACTACATCATTTTTTCTAACTTCCAGATATTCTTCTTTCCTGTCCTTTATGGTGTTATGTCTTTAAATAACTATAAAGACTAGACTTGTGCACTCGTATTCGGGCAACATGAAAATGAACACGAAGACCATGGTATCCCCCAAGAGTTAAAGGTCCGTACAAACGACTCTATTGGTCGTTCGTACGGACCTTTAACTCTTGGAGCTGGGAGAACAGTGGTCTCTCCCGGCCAAGTTGCCGCACCAGGATTTTAAAGATCTGTACAAGCGACTCTGTTGGTCGCCAGCAGGGGGCTCGTCTGCCATCAACCAATGAAGTACAGCTATGCTTCATTTGTTGATGGCATAGGAGGACCCTGCAGGGGACCAATCGAGTTGCTCGTACGGACATTTAAAATTCTGGCACCAAAGTTGCTGCGTAGTGTGTACCGCGTTAACCCTGTATTAACTCCTTCTACAAAAAATGAAGAAAAAAAACGAACACGAAGAATGTACACGAATATTCACCCAAACCGAACACAGGAACAGACGAATATTCGTGGAATACGAAGATTTTTTGCCCCATGAAGACGAACATGAACACAATAAAGACTTGGGTCGAAGCTCTGGATGAGCGAAATGCGTAGCGTTTTTTATTTTTACTTAATTACCAAATCTACTGTCTTTTCGTTTTTAGAACATCTGGGGAGACAGGTCTGGAGGTGGTCGGAAATCTCGAGCGGATTTTCCCTGATGAGCTAATTTATATTATTGGTTATTGGTGCACTCACACATCTAGAGGGGAATTAATGCCTTAATTGTATTAAACTATTGACTGTGTCTGTATTTTGATTTTCAAGATATCAAGCTTAAGAACACATACAAAGATACCAATACAGGTTCTGTAATATTTTTATTTGGATCCATTTGAGTTTCTTCCAGCAATTCAAAGATTTGTTGTATATGTATTTTTTATTATTCACTCACACACGTGGATTAGCCACCACACAGAGTGTGCGGTTATTTATTGTTTCTTTTCATTTTCTTTGTCACTGAATCAGCTGTGAACTCTGGTTTTAGAACATGCAGCAACAGCACATTTGTGTTTATTATTGGTTTCTTTTATACTAGTGCATCACTTTGTTTTTTGCATCATTGTATTCATGGATAAAATAAAGGGAGAAGAAACAAAAGACTCAAGGTAAAAAACAGGAAAAGCAGCTCCAAAACACACCCAAAATGTGGTTCCTTTTATATATATATATATATATATATATGTATGCAACTGGCAAGGTCTATGCACAAAATGTTTTAATATGTATTATGGTTAACACATTAAACATAAAATTTCAAGTCAAGACAGCCCTGCCAGAGTCAAACAATGTAATTAGTCTCTTGACTAGAGTACTAAATACATCAATATTACAGCCGAAAGAAACACAGTAGACACAATAGACTAACACCGTGGTTTATTTTGTCTGTAATGTTGATGTGTTTAGTACTGTAGTAAACATCATTGTATTAATTTTCAGGATTTGGCTAAGACTAAGCTGTGCTTTAGCTGTTCCTATATATTCATTTATCCATATGACGTCATTTGCTGGCGCTCAGCCTGAAGTGCCGACACCCAGACAGACGCCTCACGCTCCCATCTTCTCACTATCTGCCCTCTCCCTATCCTCCCTTCTCACTATATACCCTCTCCCTACCCTCCCTTCACACTATATACCCTCTCTCTACCCTCCCTTCTCACGATCTACCCTCGCCCTACCCTCCCTTCTCACTATTTACCCTCTCCCTAACCCCCTTCTTACTATTTACCCTCTCCCTAAACCCCTTTTCACTTTCTACCCTCTCCCTACCCCTCCTTCTCACTTTCTACCACTACTCCTTACCCCCCGGTTCTCCCTAACCCCCCTTCTCTAATAACTACCCTTCCCCCTTCTCACTATCTACCCTCTCCCTACCCCCTTTGTAGTGCACCAAAACAAAAAAGAAAATAGCAAAATAATTAAAAATGGCCATTTCCACCATCAGGTCAAAATTAAGGAGTCGCAGTCAACTGGAAATTATATGAATCAACCTGGAAGAGGAGGTGTCTATATTGTCTGAACGCAGCATGATGACAATGGTTCAAGTAGCCAAAGAAAATCACCAAGGAGCATACCTGAAGAATTGCAGGGGTAAAAAAGTCTTCAAAACTACAATCCGACATCACCCACATCCCCACCAGTTGTTGGGAAGTGTTTTAACAAAAAAGCATGTACACTCTTATCCAAAAACAAACGGTCTTCAGTCTGCCAGAACTTCAAATAGGATCAGGTTCTATGGTCAGATGAAAACAGATCTTCATGGCAGTAAACACCAGAGGGGTAGCCATGTGGAGCCCTGGAGATCACAATACATAGCATCATGGACTCTATCAATTATAAAGAGAAATTAACCCCTTAATGACAATCGAGGCATTTAGCAACACCGCTACACAAAGCATGAACACGTGCCGGACACCTGTTTAAAAGACGTTAGGAGGCGATCAATGATCATCTTCTATGCTGGTACCTA
Organism: Spea multiplicata; assembly: GCA_009364415.1. NCBI lineage: Eukaryota > Metazoa > Chordata > Amphibia > Anura > Pelobatidae > Spea > Spea multiplicata. The sequence continues at coordinate 6,710 of VKOC01008839.1, read as the reverse complement.
GGATGCAATCCGAAGAGCGGTCACAAGTGCCATTGTTAGAGATTGTGCCTCTCACAAGACAGCAGTGCCCATTCAATAATAAACCAGTTCTCAAGAGTGACATAAATCCACAAACCTTGTGTAATGACCTTTGAAAAGAAACATAAAATTTGAAGGCAGATTAAAATAAAAACATTATAGTCTGCCTGTTTTTTTCCAGCTCTAAAGTCTCAAATCTAAAATTAAACCTTGTCTTCAATTCAGAATAATCATATGCCTTGCGCATCTTCAAATTCCCTTGCTGAATATATCTTGTGATATAGTTCAAGAAATTTGTCCTGTGAACAATAATATAAAATAATATAATGTAAGCTATTCTTCTAAAGTATCTTCCAAATCATATGCTTTATGGTATATTAAGTATTTATGGGTTATTTATTTTGCACTATAATATGAAAACCTGCACAACAGACAATCAAAACACGGGTGTACAAAACAAGTGGAATTATAGTAAAACCGGTATGAAATCAGGCCCTGTGTATTAGCAATTGCAATCCAGAGGACAGCTATGGAGTCATTACCAAGACATTAACTGCTTTATAAGTTATATGATTTTCATTTTACCGAATTTTACCTAATTCGTGTTTTCATATGAGAGGCCGTTAATGAAACAAATTAAAATAAATTCAAATGTTTGTATTATTTTGTTGGCTTCATGAGTATACCCTCTCCATCCCTCTAACATTTTTGGGGTAAGTGTCAGCCATTAAACAGTGTTCTTACAATCTTTCAAAGCTTAACAGAATTGCAACACCAAAAACCTACCTCAGATGACTAACAATTTACATAACATGTTTAAAATTAGCAATCAAAACACAAAGCCATAACAGAGAGATGTAAAAGAATGCCCCAATATAAGAAGAAACATAAAAGTAAATGTTTCAGGGGTTCTGTGGTCCTCAGCCTGCTAGTATGGAATTTTAGTCTGCACTACGGCTGTGTATTAACATTTCTCAGTGGCTTTAATAGAAATGTTGTCTCACTCAACAAAATGTTGTTAAATATAATATAATTCTTGTGTGTCTATAGATGTGCCTTATAGAAATTTGTGCCTGCCTGCCTGCCTGCCTGATGGCAAATTGTCCCCATAATTTTTAATTTTTATTTTTTTGTAGAAAAACATAAAAATAGAATTTTCTGTCAGGTCAGACTCATTTGTCCCATTTAGTCTGTCTGCTTTAACTGCTGTAAAGGCTCAACAATTAATCAGTTCTTGGTCCCATGCGTGTCTCACTATATTAGCCTCCACCACTTCTGCTGGGAGGCCGACATTAAATTCTTTACATTAAATAAAAGTGAAAATCTCAGGTTTTCTGTGGATCTCAAGCTACTAGGATTATATTATATTGTAGGGCAGCTGAATGAGGCAATATTAGCTTTCTATTCAAGACACCGTTATTTTGGGAAATCGTATGGTACTTCCACAGCAGTAGTGTAAACCAAATTTCTAAACTGGTATCTATGGCACTATATTTCCATAATCAGCTTTGAAGCCATGCTCACCACAAGGGAGTACTAAAAAAGGGATAACAAGAAAGGGAAGAGATAACGAGAAATAAGAAAGATTGGTAGACAGGGGAGAGATAAAAAAAATAGGGATATGAAGAGATAATGAGGTGGATTGATAAAGAAAGACAAGTGAGATAAAAAAGTGAGAGAAAGTGTGTTTTGAAATGGTTGATTGTTAGGGCAAGTTTATCTAACGGCAAGTAATTGTGTGACTGCAAGAGCAAGTGTAAGCCAGCACGTTTGTGTGCTAGGATAAGCATGTGTGTAAGGACAGTGTATATGTGTGTATTTTGACTACAATTACTATTGCCATTTTGGGCCTAAAAGGAATAAAACTATTCACTAATACATTTTAACCCAGGAGGGAATATTTTGTGTTTTATATGTTTTGGGGTGACAGTGTACGTTATTAAATTGAGTGTCCATGTACATTTTTGGAGTGTGTGTTTTAGTGTACATTGTTTGAGTATCAGTATATGGTGTTAGAATTTGTGTTTCTATATAGTGTTAGAGTATATGAGGTAGGAAAGTAATGGAATGAGAGTGACATGCAGTGAGCAGTGAAAAAATGTACAGGGCAGTAGATGTGCAAAAGGAGTAAAAAAAATAATTGGAAAAAAAAAATCTTTTTGTACAATGATTTCTTTTTCCTTCCCTTCCTTTCAGACAAAAATCTTCTCTTGTCTTTCTTCTCTCTCTCTTCTGGCAAACTTCCAGGAACATTCTCTTACTGGATCACTAATCACTACGTGATCAGTACAATAAAATGTAAGAATATACAAGACCCCAATGATGTCACAATGACATCATAAGGAGAATCATCCAGTTTAAAGAAAATATGTCCAAAGAATGTGAAAACATATTTTTTATGAGCAAGTCTTAAAATTGGCGCTGTATCTTCCCAAAAATCCTGGCATGGAAAGAGTTAAAATACCAGCATTTGAAATACCTTGGAGTGTTTAGTTTTCAAAAATATATGATTTGAAGGTGTACATTGATTTGGCCTGTGGTAAAGATGTCCCAAATAGGGACAGAATGTCCCAAATGTGGACAGAATGACCAGATGTCAAAATTCCCAGTCGAAAAACTGCTTTTTGCATGTCCCAAATGTGGCACAAAATTCACATCCGCTCTCATTCACTCTCTTGCACTGTTACTCATACTCTCATTGTAGTTCCCTCTCTTGCTCATGCTCTCATTGTTTCCATACCTTTTCTGCCAAAAACCACTGCTTCTGCATCTTTTATCTTCTCCCTTGTCTTCTCTATTATATCTTTAATGCTTAATCTTCCTTCTTTGTCCGGATCTCCGTGGACATAACCTGGCAACTTCCACCAAAATGGCGGCGCTGCTGTGACATTCTCCCCAATCCTCCAATCGAGTGAGAGGATGTCACCAACATATTGCCCTCAGGTGAACAGAGATAGATCTATGGGTTATTATTGATGTATGTGTTGGGTATGACCCTAGAAAATGGTTTTCCTGACTGCTAGTGGTCACTTAGCATATCAAAAGTATCCACTATATCTGAGGGGATACAGGCATATGGTGGATTACTCAGCAAGTAGACGTAGAGGCACACCTTGCAGAGGGCCCTGGTTGGAGTCCCAGCTTCAAAAGACAAATTTAGCTTATAAGACCTTTTGGCACCACATGCCTATACAATCAAATGAACCCCTCTCATGCTGAAATTGGCCATACCTTCTCTACCATGTAGCAGGTCCATGTATGACCTACACAAGTTAGCGTGACTGATCCTAAAGATGGGTAATAAAACCAGGATAACCAAATGATCTCCGTAACCACCTCAGAGTGTTTCCCACTTGCATAGTATAACCCAAAAAGAGTGATGTGGTGGGACAGTGGATGTCCGTAGTGACGCACTTCGAATTGTCGGCCGACATTACCGTGGTTCTATGGATTTGTGGCTAGGTCCTGGTCAGGCACATGGAGTGTTTCTGGCCATGTAGAGCCCCCATAGTGAGCTAGTCCATGGTTAGGGCAGACCGGACAGGGTTTTCCGGTCACCCTGTGCCCCCAATGAGCACAGGGTGACTTAGACATCAGAATGGATGGGGCAGGCAGTTAAGGAGTCACTCCATGAATCCACCATGGCCCCCCTCCCAAACCTACCCCATTTGTCCTCAGCCTCAAGGGGTTACTGTGACATTCTACAATGTTCCTAGTTAAGTATTCTAGGCATGTATAATATATTTTAGTAAAATTAGCTAATTTGTCATTCATCGAATCTCACCTTTCATAATAATTTATGACAAAATCAAATGGTACTGATAACACATTTTCAAAGAAGTGCAAATATTTGTAAGGAACTAAACTAAAGATAGTTTCAAAGTTTATATAACTATTATGAAAACCAGTAAAGTATTAACAAAATACTAAGACGTTTACACATTTTAGAGCTAGGTAAGCATAATTGATATGCTTTTGGACTTGTAGCACTTACGGGAGCATGGGAAAATACTTTTAATGCAATTAAACGCTGGGAACATCTTGAATAGCATTTGATCTCAGACATAAAAAATAATTGTATTATTATTAATAACTGTTATCACAGAGAATTATATGAACCCTCAGTAGTAATCTGACATTTTAATTTGTGTTATGGCAAGAAATAAACAGCCACATCCAAACTAATTTTGCCTTCCTATGCATCAAGGTATTTTTTCCTTTTTATTTTCAATCGTTATTTTAATGCCTTACTTTTAAGAATGTTAATGTGACAATAAACGATTACTCAGGGTCAAATGGTCAAAAAGATTTTAGACTGGAAGAGAATTTAAGGATGATTAGAACTGTGTGATTGCACAAGAGAAAGAGTAGAGGCAGACCAATTGAATAGAAAACAGAGAGGCTGGGCAGAAGAATCTACAGACCCAAACATTTTCAACAATGTACATGGCACTGCCTGGAAGGTCCTATAGATTAGGACTTGCTATTTGTTGAAAACTCATGAACTTCTAGGTAGGCAAGAATTACGTGTAACAGGAACCAGGAGAATCATTGCTGGATTCCTATTAATGAAATGTGGCTGCAAGCTCCTCTGAAGAAACGTTCCTTTGATCTGAGTCACAACTTTATTAGGGAAAACCAGGGCTTTTTATGAGTAGTAAAAATATCTGTTGAAACAAATAAACTAAATTGACCTCCAATAACTTTAGTCAATAGGTGTTGAGTACCTAGATTTGGACTTACGGTGTAGAACCTTAACCAATATGTTAGGGAGGGATTGAAACAATGTAAACTAGGATAGCCAACAGATACATAATAGTTACAACTTGAGAAACAGCCTACATAACTGCCAGGTGAAGGCACTAGTGGGACACCAGTACGTGAGGAAAAAGACTACCCTACAACAGTGTTACAAATAACAAATGCACCCCAAAGATGGCACAGTTGGGCTGTTTGGGGTCAAATATAGCAAAGAGAAATTGTTTGACAATCAGTTTGTAGACAAAAATGTAATGTCTTATGCATCCAATCTGGGTGCTGGGCAGGTCCCATGATCTCCATGTATTATGTATTTGATCAATACATTCAATGCTAAGTTTACATGTGATTTTCAGTTGATCTATACATGTAAGGCTGCTTTGTGAGTTTTCAGTTGCTCTATACATGCAACGCTATGTTTCCATGTATTATTTATATAATATATATCTGCATTAGTTGCGAACCCGTTCCATACAGATGACTGCATTGACCCAGAGTGCCTAATGATGGAGTTCAGGATGCAGTAGTGGAGTGGGACAGGGCCTGGTGCAGGGGCGACTGCACTCACCCAGGTGTTGAGCACCTAGGATTGTGCAGCCACATACCAGTGCCCTGACATAGCAGCGGATGTAGTCAAAAATGAAACAAAGTGATATCCTGCAGGCACATACAGAAATCCAGAAATGGACCACAGCAAGACAGGGAAACAAAAACATGCAGCTCTGCAGCCTGGGTAGAGCATGACAGCAATGCTGTGTTTTCATGTGTTGTGTATTAAATCTATACATGAACTACATAAGGGAGGAAAAGAGATGTGTAGCACAGTGGAGGGAAAAAAAAGGCACCCCGGGGTTGATGATTGGGGGGGGGAGGCACCACAGGGGGGGTCCGCACAGGGCACCTGAACACTCAGGACTCCGGCCCTCATCATGACTTACACGTCCGTATTGGTTCCCTTGCCAAACCCGTACCATTCATGTGGTATAGGATTGTGCTCTGCCCTGCCCTACCTGTGTGGCTTAGGGCATCTTACCAGAGTAAATATGAGATGGCTGTGTAGTATTTAATAAATAAAGAAAATAAGAACTAATACTTGCATTTTGTTTTGTTTATTTTTTCAAAATAAAGTATATATATTAGACTTGTGCATTCAGATGAATATGAATAAAAACGAAATTTCATTTTCCCACACTAATTCTCTGCCCCCTTCAGTCACACAGAGAGGCAGTAATAAAGAGTATGTGAGACTGAGAGAGAATGAGTGTGAGAGCATGACAGAGTGTGAGTGACAACAAAGTTTGTTTCTGAATTAAAAAGGTCCTCCGAATTTTGCAAAACAACCCCAAATTAATTGTCCAAAAACAAATGCATAAAAAACTAATAAAAAAAGCTTGATCCCACATTTTAATCTTTTAGAATTGTATTTAAACAGAAAAATTTCTTGCTTTTGTATGTTTTGAAAATACAAGGGTTACTTACACAATCTTGGTTTTTTGGAATTTTCTATTACAAGACTTAGGCAAGGAATAATGTATTTTCAAACTGCTAAAAAAACAAAACAAAAGCATGATAATTCTTGCAATTACACTTCAAGGAGACAAATCATAGCTTTTAGCACACACATTTAATGTGTGTAAATAATTTTAAAAAATGACAGATAATCTGACGTAGTAAAACCTAATAGTAAAAACAGCTCTCGTGATTAAGGATGTGACTAATATTTTCATCATTAAATGCAAATTAAAGGCTATTATGTTAACTAACATGGACCACATAAAAGTTGTAAACAAATACTGTCTGATGTAAACACTGAGGAATATGGCTAAAAAAAAGTTGTATCTCTATAGCAATGGACTAGGACTAATCAGCAGGAGCATTCTGTTTAGCATTGTAATAAACTTTGCACTATGATCACTATATATATATATATATAC
>VKOC01008836.1:0-13419 GCA_009364415.1 Spea multiplicata | reverse complement strand
TATCTATCTATCAATTATCTATCCATCTACTTATCTATCTATCTACTCTATAGCTCTCTGGTTGGGGGTTGATATTTGGTATCTCACTAGTCGTTCCTGGACTACAACTCCCATCATTCCCTGGAAGCTCAGCGTTCCGTAGAAGAATTATGTGTATTATAGTCCCGGAACAGTCGGAGTATAAACGCTGGGCTCTGTGCGTTACACCAGCCCCTACGCCAACAATCATGGTAGGATGGGAAATCCAACCGCGACTATACAAGGCGTCGAGAAGAAGTTAGGAATGACCATCTGTGATATACATTAAAACCCTTCTTACCCCCCAACCCGTGGCTAGAACATCATGGTATCAGTGTGCGAACTCCAGCGTCTGCCAAGCCGTCTAGATGTTCCGATGTTCTGATGTTTGTTACTGTATTATTCCCTATAGATAAATATATACGTTATACAGGATGGCCAGCAGGTCTTTAAACAATCGGCCGGGTAACATATATGTTTACAGGTCTTTCCAGGATTGCTTGTTTGCTATAAGATGTTGCTGCTTTCCTTGGGTCCCATGCAGGCAGTACAGAAGAACCACTGCTTGCCGGTTCTTGTCCGCACTTATCTGGAGGATCGCAATGGTTTTTGGCCCATAGTGAATTAAGTACGATGAGACTTATTTAGTAAATAAACCCCCGGGGTGGGGTAAGGGTGACTGTGAGTAAGACGTAACCTCAGAGATTAAGTGAGGGCGATCTTTAGCTTGAGTGAAATTTAGCATGTTGGATTACACGCGACACGATTCAGTTACTTTAGTATGTAACATGTAACATACTCCGTGATAGATATGTATTTCCACCCACCAGGTGCGCGTCAGTTAAGGTCATGACTTGAAGGAGACAATAGAACAAGACACATAATAAAGAAAACAATACGGGACATAATACAGTCCCAAACTAAAGCAGGGTGTGTAATACTTAACACAAAACCATTCATATAATAATAATAACACAATCTATACGACATGGCAACACAAACATAGTTACTGAATGTGTTATTGCAGAATACGAGTAAATACCCCGCTCCGTCAAAACATTGGTGACTCAGGGACGGCTGTGCGATACGGTAACAAAAATGGTGTAATTAAAGTAAAAAACGATATTGTAACAAATGTAAGTAATAAAACAGAATCAACTAAGATAAAAATTGCGAGGAGGAAGAAATAGTTCCTTAATGTTCCTTTGGATCTTAAAAAAATAGAATGGGGCTATAGGTCCTGGGGTTCTGTTCACCAACCCCCAAGGGGGTAAAAACTAAAACTATAGGATTTCTGGGTAGTATTCACCAAATGTTCCTTTAAATAGCGTGGAACGTCCAGGAACTCAACTCTAGAACCCAACTGAAGATTCAGACAAGCCCGCTGAGTTGTCTCCAAGATGGCCCTTGAAATGGAAACCCTCAGATAAAAATATTCTTGAATTTCAATTTTATACACATTATGAACGGATATTCTTTATTTTCCACCCAAATAGTAACCACGATAGTAAAACAGTAGGACATATTTGTAAATAGAATTTCCGGGGCAGTCTCCATGGAAACCACGTCGCCCTTTGTTCCATAATGGTTCTATATAAATATGGTTCCTTGTTTTCGTATAACCCTAGGACAGAAATAAGACTGTAACAGTTAAATGCATTGGGGGGGAAATCACACGTTGAGGACCATATTGTCCAGGCGATGGCCCAGGAACCATATGAGGCCTTCAAAGGCTTTGGAATGGCTTTTATGTCATGTAACAGAAAGAACGCGGTTACATTGTGTCTGTGTTTATAACATACGGCCCTAGGTTTGCCTAACGCTAAAGCAGGACGAAAGGTTTTTGGAGGGGGGGCGGTTACAGCTTATACCCCCCCCAAAAAAAATAGCTGTATGGTCAAAGGGGACCCAGCCCTGCTTTAGGGTGAAGCACATCTGGAGCTCATTGTATAGGATTTGGCCGTCTACGGCTGAGTTTCTAGTAACGTGAATCTGGAGGGCCGATCAGCTGGGGCGGAAATGGAAAGCAGATCAACAGATACAAAAACGAAGTGAAACGCTGCGGCGTACACAGATACACGGTATGTATGCCCCACATATAATCTACATATATACATACTGCCTGTACATACACATATAGGCATATTCATTATATGCCACATATACAGAACCTGCACACACAAACAGGGGAGTATACTGATATACGCAGGGTTATGTACAGCTCTGGGGAGGACAGGGGGCTCACTGCCAGTATAGATATGGGGAAAGTGAATGGGAGTAATTCTGGTTATATCACGAGAAGGGGCAGTTTGAGGCTGGGGCAGATTAAAGGGTAGGAGGGGCAGCAGAGGGTATGTGGGGCTTTGCAGTCTGTCGTCACTAGAGGTCTGTAGGGGGGGAGTGATGGTGGCTGGTCGGGGGCATTGTGATGGTATTAGAGAGTAAGAGAGGTACAATGCTGGGCTATGGGCATGCTGGGGCAACCTTGGCGTGTTTCAGATAGGGAATGGGTAGGCGCTGTGGCAATAAATGGACACAATTGGCAGTTACCCTGACGCTGGAGTGTGCGGTTACTTAGTATGAACGTTGAGTAATAGAGTAGTAGTGAGTAACATGCCTTTGACTCAGTAGTGGTGGACTATGGGTAACTTACTATTGGAGTACTGGAGGTAATGTTTGTGGTAAGCTGGGATGCAAGAAACCGGGTGTGGGACAGTGGGGTATTGGGTGGTAGGTGTGGGGCAGTGCTGGGGTATTAAGGATTGTCAAAGTGCTGGGCTGTTAGAGTGCCGGAATGGGGCATTTGTGGGGCATTAGAGAATGGGAATGGGGGCTTTTAGGCAGTGGCGGTCCAGCTGCTCATGGTGCTTGAAGCCAGGAGTTGCCTCCATGTTGTCTGCCATCCTCTGCTTGATGTGGTTTTCCTCCTTTCATGGTGCCCTCTTTGATCAGAGGTCGGGATTCCTCTCTATTGATCTTCTGTATTGTTCTGGATCAACTGGGAGGGGAATCCAGAGAGTCAGATTATTTAGTAATAAAACAGAAGAACCTTAACCAGTTAGTGTCTGCTCTGTATATTAACACACTTATAATATCCTAGTTAGTATAAAAACAACCAATTTCAGGGCATTTGCGGGATTTACTAGAAACATAAAGTAACTTTCAGCTCTGAGTATCTGAGTAGTGGTTCTGAAGTGATATATAAACTGGCAGCTCAATGTCTACATCACCCGATATAAAACACAATTAAAAGAAGTGTTATTACAAAAAAATTATCGTTTTATTTTTTCTCATAATCGGTGTCTGTGTGGCAGAGCCTGTCCTGTTGTGTGTGTCTGGGGGCCGTGTGGCAGAGCCTGTCCTGTTGTGTGTGTTTGGGTGTCGGTGTGGCAGAGCCTGTCCTGTTGTGTGTGTGTGGGTGTCGGTGTGGCAGAGCCTGTCCTGGTGTGTGTGTGCTCTGGGCGGCTGTGTGGCAGAGGGCTTGTCCTGTGTGTGTGTTTTGGGGGGTCGGTGTGAGAGCTGTCCTGCTGTGTGTGTTTGGTGTAGGTGTGGCAGAGCCTGTCCTGGTGTGTGTGTGTGTCTGGGCGTATTGTGTGGCAGAGCCTGTCCTGTTGTGTGTTTTTGGATGTCGGTGTGGCAGAGCCTGTCCTGGTTGTGTCTATTTGGCCATCTGTTTCCTCGCACTTTACTTTCTGTGGGAATAAATTTAATTCTAACTTATCCGGGGATAAAACGCCCTCCTGAATTTGTAGTCACTTTAGAGGACAAAACTTTCTAGGCATTCCAGAAATCAGCGAGAGGAACAGTAAAGGTTTTGTGTTATTTACTCTGTTTCAATCTGCATATTTTGTTAAAAAGGATTAGTGCTTCAGGCGTCCCGTGTCTGATTTTTTTTAGTGTACTGATGTACTCCCCATCCCATCACATTACAGCAATATGCAATAGAAAATCAGGAAAATCATGGATGGTGGGCTGATTCGGTGTCGCAATGGGCCACTTGACTAGACTTGCCCCCCCGGACCTTAGGCTGCCAGCCCTCCCCTGATGTAATGACATTGCTATTAGTGTAGCATTTTCCCCCAAAAATAGTTTCCCTAAGGTCACAGTGAGATCTCCCCCTTCTCTAAAACCATCCCAGTTGATTCGCCCCCGGTCAGTAATGTCCCGTTCCTGCTGCTCCGTCCAGAGAATGTCTCCGTACTACGTATGCCGCGTGAGTTCTCTTTCAGCCCTGCTTCCGTCATGTGTGTTCGTCTCAGCTGATCCCACGAAATCACTCTTCTGTTTCATCCTACAGAGCGATGGGGCGAAAGGACTGCGAGGAAACTTGGAATGGGGCAGAAAAGTCAGATGCCCTGTGTGTCGCTGTAGAGGGCAAAAAGCAGGAGCCGGAGCTGCAAGAGAGAGGACTTTGGGGCAACAAAGTGGAATTTGTTCTGTCTGTCGCCGGTGAGATTATTGGGCTCGGAAACGTCTGGAGGTTTCCTTATCTCTGCTACAAGAATGGAGGAGGTGAGTTTGAATGGACAACAATTTATTAAAAACACATTTATATTGATATTTTTTATCAATGTCTGCATGAAAAGTAACTTTTCGTCTTCTCTGTAGTCATCGTTTTTCCTCTCCAACCCTCAGCTTTTATCTTCTCTTCCCCTATCCTTTTTTAACCCCCCATCTCCCCCAGTCTCTCCCCTCTATCCGACCCTTAGCCTTTTCTTGGGCAAACCATTCCAACCCCCAACCAACGGTCCATTGAGGAAGCCCAACAAGGACTTAGTCAGACATGAAATGATGCCTGAGGGACTCTTGTCCACTTCCGTAGGTGAGGGTTGGACCACCACCTTTGAAACTGGATGGCCCCAGGGACAGGCTTAGACTTTTCCTGGAAAAACAATGTCTGGAACAGCAACTTAAAGGAGCTTGAGCTCTGTCTCAGAACTGCCTCTCTGCGTTATAGAGGAAATATTAAAGGCATAATATCCCCTTATAGCGTGATCAATAACCTGGAATTCCGTGCTATCTCTGTGCAATATGAAGGGCCAGTCTCAGCCGCTCTTGTAGGTGAAGCGGCTGAGAATAATACTCTATTCTATTATTTTATTATTAAATAATATAATGTATGCATTATAGGAAAGGGTAACAATATTACTTAAAGTATGTTACAGATTATAAAGGTTCTTTTCCGCCAACATCAAATGCCCCAACACTTCCCCGCATCTATTCTCTAATTATGTACAATTTTGCTTCATTCATCATTTTTGCCTGGAACACTTAATTGCCATGTGACACAGAAAGAGGCATTATTGGGTTGTTACCGTAGAAACCAAACATGCTTCTTACGAGTTTCTATGCTCTTTTTGAGTGAATAAGCCTCCAGGGTAAAACGACAGATCTGCTTTAGCTAAGGTTTCTGTGTAAACATAATTGCCTAAATATTTTATGTTTACGTAAATATTTGAAAAAAAAAGGATACTTTGAAGCCACTAGCGAGCGATCTATGCTTAAGTGGTTAATTCTGTTTGATACATAGTATCCTTTGTCCGTAATGAATGCCAGCTTCAGAGGTTATACCTCCCACAAACCGCTTCTTAAGAAGTTATTGTTCTCTCCAGTAGGGCTTTTATCACACAGAAACAGGGTTTGCCAGGCAGCGAGAACACAAAACCTAGCTGTAAACATCCCGCCAAAGCGATCAAACTTGGAGGAAGTTTACAAAAAGTGAAGCACAATTTCTTCTTCTACTTCTTCATATTCTTATTATTATTATTATTATTATTATTATTATTTTCTTTATTTATTTTTATTTATTTATTTATTTATTATTATATTTATTTAATTTTTTTATTATTTTTTTAATTATTATTAACTTATTTTTTTTTATTATTATTTTATAATTATTATTATTATTATTATAAGACTTATTCGAAGAGAAAAAGAAAATTAAATTATACTTATAAACACAATAAATCGTTGATCAATACTGCTTGAAGTCTTTTTATTATTTATATTGATCACCAGTTTATTGTGGTTACTTATCATTTATGCTATTTTGAAGAAAACACAAAACTCTCTTATTTTGTATTTTCCAAATAATTCTTAATCACAATATATTATCTAATTAACATTTTACACAATTCATGTGCCAAATACTTTTTCCGCCCCTCTTACTATCTGTATGCTATTTAAAATGTTTTTTTTGCTTATCATTACATACTTTTGGAAAAATCTAATTACGTTGCTCAAGGCTTAAGAGGCCAGAAAGGGTGCACAGAGAAGCTAGTAAAAAAAATATCTATTTTAGTAGTGAGATTCCTAGAATGCCTGTAAATGCCAAAAAATATTTATTTTATTTTCTTAATTTTTTTTTTTTTTTTTTTTAAAAAACATTTTCATTTAATAATAATTTTTACACGAAGATTCCTTCTACAGGAGATCTACTTGGGGCTGAGAAGGTTCTATAAACACTTAAATAAAAAAAATATATATAAAAAGGCCGTGGCAGACACTACCACGTAGAGACGTCATCATCTACTACGTTACTGAACCAATCTGATGTGTCTTAAAACGTATAAAAATAATAAAAATAGAATTTTCCAAGAGGATTATCAATGAGCGTAGAAAGAAAGTTTACAATTTTGGAATTCTTTAAGCTATCTGAGATTTTTTATATTTTTTATATTTTTTTTTAGTGTTTTTGTTGTTTTAAGCTCAGCGGCCATGGTTGAAACAGGACAAAGCACTCTGTGTGTGTGTGAAGCTTACAAAATGTCCCGTTAACCCACCAAAACGCGAAGGCTGATCCAGATGTTAGTCTGTAAATAAAACGTACTAAACAGAGACTTTTCAGTCCTTTTTTTTTTTACTCGAATTAAGATCCCTTGGGATAAGCAGGGTTAAAGGTGCTGCCCTGTTTAGACAAAGCATGGATTGCACTCTGTAGCACGTTAAGTAAAAATCCTTAGTAAATGTGTGATTTTATTCTGTCTCCTGAAATTAAAATCACATAAAAACAACACTTTTTTTTTTTTTTAAAAACTCTTATTTTCTATGGCAACGGCCAATCAGTGCCTTGGGTGGAAAGAAATATGAATAAGGCAATTATTCAACAACCTTCAATCAGCAGAGAAGGCGGGGTAGTAGCGTTAAAGGACGAGGGAAAGGTCGTTGCCTTACCAAGACGGTGGTAGATAAGTGGAACAGCCTCCCAGCAAAAGTGGTAGAGGGTAAGACAGCGAGGGGATTTAAACATGCATGGGATAGGGATATGGCTCCTGAATCTAAGAGGAGACCAACGACTGATTTGGCCAAAGGGTCGCCAAGTTCTATGTTTCTATGGACGCCATACCTACTAAAGTTTTGTACAATAGGGAGAACGTTAGCGTAGAGACCCCCGTATGATCCGGCCGGCCCGCCCGCTCCTAACTTGGGAACCGAAGCGGTTTCTCCCACTAAAGACCCCCATCAATCTTTTTTTTTCTCTCGCTGTCATTAGAAGTATCAGAAGGCAGGCCGAGTGGAAGCATCCACTCACTTTTCCCACCAAAGTATCTTTTGGTAGCATTCGTCTTCTATTGAAATCAGCGCTCGGATCAGAGGTCGCTCGGCCCGGGACCCTCGGGATTATTTACCGACTTGATTAATCGCTCATTGCCATGCTGTGTGGCACACAATTCGTTAACCCTTTCCTCCTGCCAGGACGATGTAGCGGGATACACGGTTTTATGTAAGTAGCGCTGTGGCCGGTGGGAGGGGGGGTGTTTGTGGGGGTCTGCCCCTCCGTGGCAGCGGGAAGCCCGTCTCTCCCGTCACACTTAGTTAGGAAGAAGAATGGGGTTTTTGTCACAAGTTTCCGTTGCTTTCAAGAATGTTCTTTTGGGGGTGAAGAAAAGGAGGCTCCTTTTTTTTTTTTAACGCTTTCCCCCGAAGAAGAGGCCAGATCTCCCTTTGAGTCGCTTTGTTGCTTAGCAACCCGTAACCAAATATATTATATCTATACATATGTAATGGAAAAGTATCATTCTCGGAAGCACCGTCTGTCATATTGTTGCGATTGTAGTTGGCAGAAAACTTTCCAGGGCCTGTAAATACGTTTTTTGCATCATAATGGATTTTACTACAAAAAAATGATTGTTAAAGTGCTGAGCACAATGGGAGTTGCCATCCACAGCTGCTGGTGTGATCCCTAATTTAGGATTAAAGCTGCTGTTCCACTTAGACAAAACCTTAATCGCTCTCTCTAGCCAGTGCCCAGCCCAGGGTATTGCCACCGCCACTCCATCAACCTCAAGTCCTTCATGTGTTGAGTTATGATGTCATATGATGGCGCGCCGCCTTTTAAAGGTGTGTGACCCCTTATTTGATTTATGCCTCTGATGTTCTAAAAGCAACACAGAAACCTTTGATAAGGTCTTTTACAATGTAATAATAATAGTCATTATGTATAAATTTGCTATACCTGGCCAGGTAGGGGTATATTTGGAACACCAAGGCTGGACTAGGGACTGTCAGTGCAAATCTTGGACAGCTGTCGGGGATAAAGATTAAGGAATTTGATTAAGGAATTTGGGGGTGCTCTGTATCAAAGTGATGACCTCATCAGAGATCTTTTTCCCATTGACATGCAGGAGCCTTCTTCATTCCCTATCTCATCTTCCTCTTCACCTGCGGGATCCCCGTCTTCTTTCTGGAGACGGCTCTGGGTCAGTACACCAGCCAGGGGGGGGTCACAGCCTGGAGGAAAATCTGCCCCCTGTTTGAAGGTATGTTTAATTACCATGATGCAAACCTGTCCCGTGTGTTGCCCGTCCTTGGGGTAACCATTTCTATGCATCCTTGCCCCCAATCCCACCGTATTACCTTCGCACAGTAATTACCTGTGAAGTCATAACCGTTCTTTTCTCATATTGTTTCCTAAACACGATCCGCTATAATTGATCTAATGATGACTTTGTACAGCGCAGCAGAATCTGTTGGCGCTATATAAAACGATAAATAATAATAATAATAGCTTTATATTCAATTACTCCATTATTAATGACTATATCCCTGTATTGATGGAGTCTCTAATCCAGTCTCATAAGCGTTCAGGAACACTGGAGTCTCTTCTTGAGATAAAATAGAATTTTCAATATGAAGATGCTTTCATCACTGAGGTCCCAAAGCTTGTGTGACTTCTTTTTCCTGCGTCGGTTTAATAAAATGTATCATTTTTTACGGAAGACTCCATCACAGAATCTGCTCGGAACTCTATCGCTGTCTTTCAGTGTCCTTAATTTACCTCCTCGGATTTTTATGAAACAACTTTTCGCTGATCCTATCCAACAGCGCCCTCTAGAGCATAGATGTGGATTTACGATCTGCTGTCTCTGAAATAGCGGCATCTCTGGGGCGACTGCGGAATCACATTAATTAATGAATTATTTTTTATTGATCTATATAGCGCCACCATATACCGCAGCACTGTCCATATTCCGGCAGGTTTAACGCCATGGGGGAGGGGGTTTAAGGATCACAGAGTTGAGGGAGATATTATATCAAAGCTGAAAAAAGAAAAATGTGAATATCATATAAATAGAAAATAAGTAGAAATAATAATAATTAATAATAATAATTAATAACAGTGGAATTGATAGATGATCTTGTCTGCTAGGTTCGGTTATGGCTTTAGCTCAGGTGTGATAGTCCAACGTTTAGCATAATTATCAGCTTGAAAATGGGGCTCAATAAAATAATGATCTAATAATATAATATCCTTGGGGTTTCATCTTAACTTTGTTTACATCCATGGACTCCTTTGAGCAGTAAAATATTACACTGATGGTAATTATTACCCCAGACATGTGATATACTTTCTGTATACTCCCCCCCCCACAGGTATTGGCTATGCCTCCCAGGTCATTGAGGGCTACCTCAATATCTATTACATTGTCATCCTGGCCTGGGCTCTGTTCTATCTGTTCAGCTCCTTCACGGCCGATCTGCCCTGGGCCAGCTGCAACCACACCTGGAATACAGGTACGTCGGGACTAAAGGAGAACCCCCACCCAAGTGTGCCATTATTTTACATATGTTATATGTGAGAGTAACGTGTTACCATATCCCACGGTATATATGTTTAGGTCTCTTGTAAACTGGTTTCCAGTTTATTTCATACTGTGTTATACCATTGTGTATACATACATTTGGCGATACATACATTTGGGGATACATACATGGGATACATAATTTGGGGATATCATACATTTGGTGATACATACTTGGGGATACATACTTTGGGATACATGACATTTTGGGGATACATACCATTTGCGTGATACATACATTTGGGGAATACATACATTTGGGGATACAATACATTTGGGGATAGTACATTTGGGGATAGCGTACAATTTTGGGGATACAATACATTTGGGGAATCATAAATTTTGGGGTTACGTTATGATACTGTACATTTGGGGATACGTACATTTGGTGATACATGTACATTTGGGGATACATACTTTGGGGGATAACGTACATTTGGGGATACGTACATTTGGGGATACGTACATTTGGGGAATACATAACATTTGGGGATACATACATTTGGGGATACATACTTGGGGATACATACATTTGGGGATACGTACATTTGGTACGTACATTCTGGGGTACATTACATTTGGGATACGTACATTCTGGGGATACTATCATTGTTGGGATACATACATTTGGCGATACATCAATTTGGGGATACGTACTTTGGGGGATACGTACATTTTGGGGATACGTACATTTTTGGGGATACTACATTTGGGGTTTACAATACATTTGGGAGTGAGTCATTTGGGGATACATACATTTTGGGATGAGCATACAGTTTGGGGATACGTAATTTGGGGATACGTACATTTGGGGATACGTACATTTGGGGATATACATTTGGGGATACATAACATTTGATACGTTACATTTGGGGATACATACATTTGGGGGATACGTAACATTTGGGGATACATACATTTGGGGGATACGTACATTTGGGGATACGTAACATTTGGGGATACATACATTTGGGGATACATACATTTGGGGGATACGTACATTTGGGATTACGTAGCATTTGGGGATCGTACATTTGGGGATACGTACATTTGGGGATACGTACATTTGGGGATTTTACGTACATTTGGGGATACATACTTTGGGGAATCGACCTACATTTGGGGGATACACTACATTTGGGGATACATACAGTTTGGGTGGATCGTACATTTGGGGATACGTAACTTTTGGGGGATTACGTACATTTGGAGGGATACATACTATGTTGGGGATACATAACATTTGGGGATCGTACATTTGGGGAATAACATACGATTTTGGGGATACGTATCTTTGGGATACGTACTTTGGGGATACGTACATTATTGGGGATACATACATTTTGGTGATACATACAATTTGGTGATACATTTGCGATCATACATTTGCGAATACACATTTGGGGTACATAATTTGGCGATACATACTTGGGATACATTTACATTTGGCGATACATACATTTTGGGATACAATACATTTGGGGATACATACATTTGGTGATACATACATTTGGGATTACATACATTTGGCGATACAATAATTTGCGATACATACAATTTGGTTTATACGTACATTTCGGTGATACGTATTTGGTGACTACAATACATTTGTGATACACGTACGATTTGGTGATACGTACATTTGGTGATACATACATTTGGTGATACGTACATTTGGTGGTACGTACATTTGGTGATATGTACATTTGGTGGTACGTACATTTGGTGATATGTACATTTGGTGGTACGTACATTTGGTGATATGTACATTTGGTGGTACGTACATTTGGTGATATGTACATTTGGTGGTACGTACATTTGGTGATATGTACATTTGGTGGTACGTACATTTGGTGGTACATACATTTGGTGGTGTTGCCTTATGGTTATAATGAACATTCTATACCAAAACCTACACTTTGGGGATACAATCATAAGTATACCTACATATACAGCTGATAAGGAATAAATATAGATAATCCCTCCCTTTGCTTTCCGTATTAGAGAATTGCGTGGATCTAATCGGGAAACCGGAGAACTTTACATTTCCAGCAAACGCTACGTCCCCTGTGGTGGAATTCTGGGAGTACGTGAGCTGTACATTTTGTTCATATTATTTCATGTACTTGCACATGCTAATGTCCCCCCCTAATTTATTTACCATCATTTTTACACGTAACGGGTAATAACAGCTTAACGTCACATGCTTCCAGGTTTTTTTTTCTCCTATTTGACCACAAATAACCCACTTGGGTGGCATTATGAAGCAGGGATGTCACGTCGGCTCTCCTCGAGGTTGTCTCAGCTCTTCTTGCAGTCTATACACTCAAAGGGTCTGACAAAACTAGACTAAGATGAGCTGATACATTCGGTAAAGAGGGTTCCGGCCCCCAAGCTTGCAATCTTTTGATTGGATCTGGTTGGGGAATCTAAGTTGGGTCATGCTTGGCGCAGTGGTCCATGACCAGAGGCTACCCTTGACCCCTAGCTTGCTGACTCTCCTATCCGCCGCATGAAGGTTCAGCCCTCTACCCTTTTTTCCTAGAATCTTCCCTTCCTAATGTGTAGTTGATACAATGGGACAAAATGATTCATTCTGGAGAAACGTACCCAAAACAATCTGTTAAATACTTATTAACCCTAGTTTCATTCTCGTTGACCCTTTTTTTCACATCCGTTTCCTCCAACTTTCTATAAACCTATTGAATCAGAAGAGAATCCATCAGGGCTGAGTATATGACAGACGCAGAGTCGAGGAGCTTCGCCGAAGGGCTGTAGAGAATCGGCCAAGGTTCTAAGACTGCATACAGCATGGAGAAATAGCCCCTTTCAAACTGGACAAATATATATATTAATAATAAATTAATATTAATAAATAATAATAATTAATAATAGTAATATTATTAATATTAATAAATGAATATTAATAAATATTTTGCAATCAGGAACCGGGCCGCCCTTTCACGGTCTGTCTGATGGCATCGAGCACATTGGCACCGTCCGCTGGGAGCTGGCACTCTGTTTGCTGCTGGCCTGGATCATCTGTTACTTCTGCATATGGAAGGGAGTCAAATCCACCGGGAAGGTGAGTGCGTTCGACGAGCCTTCAGAGCTCCTAGGAAAGAGAGACGTCTGGGGAAGAACGAGAAACGGAGAGATTATGCTCCCAAAGAGGGACTGGCTCTCCTAAAGAAGGACACTTAGGATATATGCCGAGGATAGTCCATAATTTAATGGTCTACACACGTCATGCTGTAAACATTGTTTAGTTGTTAAAGCTCTTGGAAGATGGACAGGGTTCTACGGTATATTGCTGACC
>VKOC01008835.1:0-15810 GCA_009364415.1 Spea multiplicata | reverse complement strand
GAACCTTGGTTTCCAGCTCTTCCCATCCTCTGATTCTCGAAGGCCGTCTCTCCTTAGTTACTTGGACGATTTCCGGGGATTTCACCCTGTCCAGGAATGTTTTCCTCAGGCAAATCTTACAGCTCCATTAATATGTCTCGTTCAGCCTTATTGAATCCAAGGAGGGTCCCATTGGAAGGGAGCCTTTAGTTTGTCGTCTTCTCAGAGATATTCATTTACGTCAACCTCTGAATGCTCGGTATGATTAATTCTGGGATTTTTGCAGTGGCCCGATAATGATTATTTGACATTACGTCAATTATCGGCGAAACTTACCATATTGCTTTGCTTACTTTCATTTTGTCGTGTGTCCGATGTTCGAGCATTGGATATCGGTGCCATTTCTTTTTCTCCAGGAGTTATTTTCTCAATTCATAGGCGAAAACTTCTTTGACTTCTATTTCTTATCCTTATCTCACTGAGGATCCCACACTCTGTATCGCTAGATGTCTTCGGGCTTACCTTGCTTCTACTCGTCCTTTTCGTCCAGTTTCAGCTTCTCAACTTTTAATTTCTTATTCTAAACCTTTTCATCCGGTTTCCTTGCCAACCTTAGCAAGATGCATTTGTTGGTTTCTCACTCTCGTAGTTATCGATCGTCATTTTGGGGCGCATTCTGTCCAAGGGGCAGTGGCTTCAGGTGCTTTTTTCGCTGGAGCTTCTCTAACAGATATTCTTCATACAGCTGATTGGTCACGTGCCCCCACTTTTAGGGCATTTTATTTTCGGCCATTATCTTCTGCTGTGTTGCCTTTATTGGCCCAACGTTAAAAAATTGCAAATATGAGACTCCTGTCTTGCAATAAAATTACAAAATTATTCTAGACTCGATGACCGAATAACTGGAATTTTAATAAAGACAGTAGGCAAATATTTGACTCCCTCCCACCCTTTTGATAGATTCTTCTTATTTTATTTAAGTTTACTTATGTATATTTATTTCTGCTTAGTGGGATGTTGTATCTTATTATCTGTATATTGTATTTTGATTATTTTATGCTTATAGCAATCAGATACTGTTATGTGTCTCTCTTATTTTTTCAGTGTAAACCATTGATTGAGGTGTCCACGTTCCCGATCTTCCTAATTTCTCAGGCTTAACCTTGATGCTTTGATCAAGTTTTCTTCAGACAGTTTACTTACCTGTTCGTCTTCCATTTCCATGGTTCGCGTGCTGCAGAAAGAGGAGGAAGGAGGGGCTGCTTTCATGATTATATTGTTGAACTTTTTTATGATTGGTTACCAATGTTCTATTTTTATCTTTGCTGCTAAGGTGACAGTAAAGAAAGTCAATACAAATATTCGCCTCCTGTCTTTATTAAAATTCCAATTATTCGGTCATCGAGTCTAGAATAATTGTGTAATTAAAGGTGGCTGGAGAAGCCTTTACTCTGGTGAAGGAGGTTTCAGTCAATCAAGAGAGATTTCTGATTGGCTGTGTGTCTGATGTATGTGTGTGTGTAGGTGACTGTGTTTGTCTGTGTGACTGTGTGTGTAATGTCTGATAATAGAGGGTGCTAATTTTCTGAGACTACTCATGTCTGGTAATGGAGGGGGTTAATTGTCTGTGACTTCTTATGTCTGGTAATGACTGTATGTATATTATAATATAAATATATGATACAATCTAAAATCAACATGGTTCCTGAAGCTTCCTGATCATTTCTATAATATAAAATGTATTTTATGTGCGTACACCTGTGGAGTAATCTCATCCACCCCATAATGAATCTTTAAATGGCAGAAATAAAATGTGGGATAAGGTGACCACATTTTTTAAGATATTGCGGGATGAGATCTTTGTCCATAACTGCTTGTATGCGCCATCTTTGTGCCCAAATGGCTTGTCAGTGTCCCCAAAAGGCCTTTTCTGCATCATTTTTGCACCCTAATGGCTTGTCTGCACTATCTTTGCCCCGAAACAGCTTGTCTGAACCATCTTTTTTCAGATTTGATGGGGTAAATTGAATTGGCCGGGTTCAACAATGTCCCAATTAACACTGGGGGCAGCATGACCACATGTCAGATTTCCAATTGAAAAAATGCACACGTCCCAAATGCGGCCTTTTAGCCGTCAAACAAACCAACAAACCGTGCGTGGGGGATGTCACTGTACTCAGGGGATGCTGCTGAACACTTTATGTTGTTGTTTGACAGTGACATATACCAGGAGCTGTAAATTCATACCTGCAGTAGAATGTGCGTGTAAAAAAACACTACTGCAAACTTTGAAGAAGGCTTGTGGGTAAAATGTGTACATGGAAAGAGTTAAAATACCAGCATTTGAAATACCCTGGGTGTCTAGTTTTCAAAATATATGATTTGATAGGGTAAATTGAACTGATCGGCTTAAAAAATATCCCCAAACAGGATATGTGGGCAGAATTTTTTTTAACATGTCAGAATTCCAATTTGAAAAATGCACACTTCCTAATTGTGGCCTTTTAGAGCCCAATCAACCCGACAAACCCATACATGGGTGGTATCAATGTACTCAGGGGATGTTGCTGAACGCATATTGTGGTGTTGTCTGATAGAGACAATTCATACCTAGAGTACAACACGTGTGGGGAAGAATATACACAAAAAATACTACTGCAAACTTTGACAAATGTTGGTGGTAAAATGTGTGCATGGAGTTAAAATACCAGCATCTGAAATATCCTGGGTTGTCTAGTTTTCAAAAATATATGTTTTTATTGGGATCATTGAACTGGCCAGACTCAAAGATGCACCAACTAGGACATGGGCACAAGATCACCAAAGTTCAACATTGTATAATGTGCATGCCACAAATGTGGCCCTTTTGCCTCTAAACAGCCAGGCAAACCCATGAATGGGTGGTATCACTGTACTCAGGAGATGTTGCTCAACACATATTGGTGTGTTGTATGACAGTGTGACATATACCAGGAGCCATAAGTTCACACCTGAAGTAAAATGTTTGTGGGAAAAAAGCTCCGCGGGAGCCGCAACCGCCGCGGAGGATAGGGAGACCTCCCGCCTCTCCGAGACAGCCTCCGCGAGGAAGGGGAAGACCTCGCGGCTCCACGCGTCGGTCGTCCTCTGCTGGAGCCAGGTCCGGTCCTGCAGCTTGCACGCGGTCCTCTGCACTACTGCCAGCTGGTACTACTACTCCTTTTAGGATTTTACGATCCGCCAATCCCAAGATGGCCGCGAACCGGAAGTGACGTAACGGCACTTTGATTTTTTGGCGGGAATTCGGTAATTGATGCCTGGACTTCCTCTGCCTATTTAAGAGCCTCAGAAACATCCCAGCCTTGCCTTCTGATGGTTGTACCTATCCTGTATAGTGTCATCTCAGTACGCGTTCCTGTTGATTTCCCGTTACCGACCCGGCTTGTTCCTGTTACCGATTCCTGGCGTTTGACTCTGGATTCCCTCACGACTATCCAGACTTCTGGCTTCCTGACCTCGGCTTACCCTGATATGATCCTGACTTCTGGCTTCCTGACCTTGGCTTGCTCATCGGCTATTCTGTACTGGACTCTTATTATCTGTCTATGGAACTGGCACATGCTGTTCTACCTGATTACAGGTCTTATTTTACGCTGTGCGTGACACTTAGCAGGTTTTTTTTATTAGCTTTTATAGATGAGTAAAATATTTTTCAAGTAAAATTCAATTGTTCACCATATTTTATACTTTTTTATAATAACTGATAGAATACAATCAAAATAATAACATCTAAATAAAGCCCTTCTTGCCCTGTAAAAAAACAATATATAACTTGTGTGGGTTCAGTACATTTGAAGAAGAAAATTACAGCTAGACACGAACACTGCAGAAATTTTAAAAATAAAAGCCTCAGCTTTTGTCAAGAAGGGGTTAACCTATTCTTTAATACACTACAATACCTTAAATAACATTTAATTCACTTAAAATAGCCTAGGAATTTGCTTCAAGTTAAATAAGTAATTCTAAGACCTGTTTTGGTATTTATTTTTGCCTATTTTTAAATATTCAACGATATTATTAGGTTATTGTATAAGAGTAGGTTAAACAAGTACATGAGTTTAACTGTTTTGGCTTGGCTGGCATCCTCAGTCCTTAGGTGCTTTGATGTGGTTTGTGCAGTGGGGAACTACCAGGGTCGCAGGGGTCGCGACTGTGACCGGGCCCTGGAGTTCTGTCAGTTAGGTGGACCCAAGGGGTGCCGAGCGGTCGTTTTCTGTCTCCTCTGCTCCCTACCGCTGCCCCGACTGCAGTGGTGGGAGCATGAGGCATCTGTCTCGAGTGCCGGCCCTTCACGCTGAGCCCCGGCATATGACATCATATTCCGGCACTCAGCAGTGAAGCTGTTCGCATCGCGGCAGTGCAGAGAGACAGAGGCCTCGTGCCCCCACCACAGAACTGCACGGTAAGTGACCTACAAAGGGAGGTAGGGAGAGGATAGATAGTGAGAAGAGGGAGAGGATAGATAGGGAGCGGGTAGATTGTGAGAAGGGAGGGGTAGGTAGGGAGAGGGTAGATAGTGAGAAGGGGGGTAGGGAGAGGTGAAATAGTGAGAAGGGGGATTGGGAGAGTATATATATATAGTGGGAGAGGGTAATAGTGACAAGGAGTGGGGAGAGTAGATAGTTGAGAAAGGGTAGGAGAGGGAGATAGTGAGAGGGGAAGAAGGGTAAGATAGCCTGAGAGGGGGAGAGGGTAGATAGTGAGATTGGGTGGGTAGGAAGAGGATAGAAGTGAGAATGGGTAAGGAGAGGGTAGATAGTGAGAAATAAGGCTGCGAAATGCGAGAGGTATTAGTATGTGAGGAAAGGGTATATATACATGGAAGATAGCCTGAGAAGAGTGTGTAGAATGGCGTGGAGAGAGGGGGGTTAGATTGGGTACTAGTGTGATGGGGGGCCCTTAACAGATTCTCACACCGGGGCCCTGAGGCTTCCAGTTACACCCCTGGGTTTGTGGTTTGGGTAGATTCCAAACAAATTCAGCTTAATAGCCTCTTGTTACTTGGCATCGGTTATCTAGCCTGAGGGTGCAATTTATCTGTCATTGTGTTGATTGGAGACTGGGATTCACATCCCCTAACGATTAAGACTCTGGTGAACTAATTTTCCTTAGTAACTGATCATGCAGTTAATAATACAGCTTTCTGATTGGCAATTTGTCTTCCTAGGCAGGAGGTACAGAACATTTAAAAACCATAGTTAACTCCTGATGAAGCCTTTTGGCAAAGCATGTATCAGGTGACCCCACAGAGGCTCTCTAGCGTTGCCTCTTGTAGATTGGAGCGTGAAATTTGAGGAACGATCAGGTAACGAAATGTTCCAGGTTATAATACCATTCACAACCAGACACTGAGGTGCCAGTCGATGTTCAGTATAGATTTATGTTTGGGGCTCACGCTATCATTTTTAAGTTTTCCCTAACAAAGTGGACACATTATATACATACATTGATAGGCCCCCCTCCCTGTCCATTTGCCCCTTAAATGGGGGGTTTTCCCACTCACATCAGAGGGACTTCCCACCAGCATCACGGGACTTCCCACCGGCATCACAGGACCACCCATCCATATCACGGGATCGCCCACTGGTGGGCAGTCCTGGTCGCGTCCTGCAAGGGAAGGCTCTCGGAAGCCAAGTGAGAAGTTCCCAGGTATTTTTATATATATAATTTAATATCTTATGTTTGAGCTGTTTTGTGGGGTTCGTTAGTTGTTTTAGTTATGTTTTATGTGTCTATATCATTAGTGGCTGGCTAATGGCTAGTGGTGATGCGATTTATTCCTCAGCCAATTTGATTTGATCTGAGTATAATAAAAGTAGCATTTTTAATAATTTATTATACCCGTTTTCTTTTGGACCCTGTGATTAGTCTTTTTGCACATACGGCATGTTCTTTAGTAGTAATTCATCTTTAAAGCCAGCCAATGAAATTCAAGGCATACATTTTTGAAAACTAAACACCCCAGGGTTTAAGTGGAGGGGAAAAGTCCGGCCTATAATGGGGTAATTAAGAAACGGTTCGGCGAACTCTACATTTTTTAAGAAACGGTTCGCATGAACCGGCAAGAACCAGCTGAATCCCATCGCTGTTTGTACTGGGTGCCACCATTTTGTGAGAGGCAACATGTATAGAGCGATCACATGGGCCCCTGGTTTTTTACTGTGTTGCTGAGCGCCTCAATATCGAGGCATTTCAGCAACACCGACTGAGCTAAGGAACGGATCATTGATTAAGCCCAAATAATGCCTCTCCCTTGAGGATTATATAACTGATGAATTGTATGTGCTGTTAAGTAATACATTTTGTAATTTTGCCAAACCGAGAGAGCTCCATTCCTAATTTTTGTTACTGTTGAGAAGGTATGTAGAGCCCTGCTGCCTAAATAGCACAGGGCGGCATGTAGTTGTGGGGATAGGAGCTAGGGTTCACAGAAAGGTCACCTATTAGTTTGATAGGAGGGTTCAAAAGTTCAGGCTAGGAAGTCTTTAAAAAAAAAAAAAAAGCAGTTATATAAGTTAGAAATTTCGGGGTGCGCGCGTGCCGTTTAGCGATTTGCCGCCTTGGTCTCGAGGCGTCTCGAGGACGCCTCGCGCTGTGCAAAGGGCGCGAATTTGCGCTATAAATAGAGGGACTGAGGGGGCCGTTTTCTTCATGCCACAAGGCGAACTGCTGGCTGTGCTACTGACCTTTTAAGCTGGTAATAGCAGCTGTGCAGGAGAGCCGCGGGCAAAAATTGGAACTCTTTTGGGAAAAACTCCCACCCTCCTCCCGTTTATGCGTTAAAAAAAAAAAAAAAAGTGGATGTATAAAAAAAATAAATATATTTTATATTCTAATATATATTTATATGTATACATAATTTGTAAAAAACAATGTCGTTGCTTTTATTGGGGTTAAAGTTGTCCGCATTTTGAGCGAATGAACTGGTTATGTGGTGGTTGTCTGCTGGCTTTTAGGGCGGTAGGCATTTTATATATATATTTATGGTGTAAATTATATATGGAGGTTAAACTCTGGGTTTGGGCCAAGAGTTTTTTGTTAAAGTTGGTTATTGTGAAATACGTGATTTGGTTAAACTAAATAAAAGTCCACGGCCTGTTTATTCCAAAGAAATATGTGTCTTTGTTTTATTTACTAACTATTGCGGTTTTAAAGTGTACATTATCCCTTACAACTACATGGAGTAGAGCCCTGCGCGGGACTGCTTTTTTAATCCCTCTCCCGCTGATTTTTTTTCCAATCCCGCCCGCTCCCGCAATGTGTGTTTTCCACTCCTGCCCGCTCCCGCCACATGTGTGTCCAATCCCTCCCCCTCCCGCCACATATGTGGTCCATCCCACACGCCCCCGCCACATATATGGTCAATCACGCCCACCTCCTTACCTGAACGCCCAGGAACACAGCAGGGTCACAGGAAGTAATGTAAAATCACGTGACTCTGCTGTGTTCCTGGGTTGGGCAAAAGAAGAGACGCTGTAAGGAAGCAGCGTGAAGGCAGCCTTGCAGGAGTGTGTGGGATTTACGGGACGCACAGGTACAGTGTCTGACCGCTCGCTCCCCCACAACACCAGCAAGACTGCCTGCAAGTTTTTTGGCGGGTCCCTCATTCCAATGCAGTCCTTTAGTATGGAGGTTTACAGACAGTGATGCTCCCTGGGGAATATTTGGTGTGTGCATAAGACGGTTATTGTCCATGAGGTCATTTATCGTTAAGGAGTTAAAGATCATAGCTTGTCAAAACAGATCAAAGAAAATCTCCAGTTAAGCCAATTGGCAGCCAATTAAGATCAAAGTATCCCTCCAGTAGACTAGAGGCCTTGGGATCCAGGACCCAGCAACATAACAAACCTTGCTACCACTCCAGTAGCATTCGCTATATTTGGTATAGTACCTGCTAAATGTATTGAATGCACAGAATGTAAAATTTGTGGGCCAAAAACATGTCCCCTTCTCTGCCCCCCAGTCCTGTCTTTGCAGAAGAACATTGGGGGTCACAGGAACCCTAAGATTTGTACTATTATTTAATGTAATGAAGTCTTATGTATGGAATATTTACTTTATTGTGGGGTTGGTGGATATGTGGAACAGTTTCCTAGTAGAAGTAACAAAACCTCTTTATATTCCTTTTTTTTAATATACATTATTCATTAATGAGGCAGCAACAGGACTCTGAAGTATACGCATGATTGGGTTTGTTCGCATGATTGGTTGTATGAAATGTAATAATTTTGAATTCTGTGGCAAATAGGAATAACTCGGCTTCCTGTAAGCATGGTTTCTCTCCCTATCTTTTATAAGCCTAAGAAAAGAGAGCAGCTGCACAACACTTTTTGGTTGCGGTAAGATTATGGGAAGGTCTAAGCCTATGGTTATACTGACAGCGCTGCAAGGTAGATTTTATTAAGTAACAATGTAAATGTTTTTAAATGTCTTACCTATAACTACAAAAAGTCCCACGGCGATGTCTACATGTTATTTTTATTTCGCTAAAACACAGTGCATAATTATTGCTGTTATACTGCTTTATTAAATATATATATATATATATAAGTATTTCTATATTTCACTGGAAATGCTTCCTTTTGATCATTTTGACTTTATTGGCAATTAAAGTACACTATTTCACATTTCCTATAAAATTCTTGTTAATGTAATACCCTTCAAAGAAGCACATTTTTCTACAGCTAATAAACAGTGATTAAATAAGCACAAGGTGCATTTTATGTAAACATAGAGCATTTTCTGTAGAACTAAATACTGAACACATCTAATAAAGTAGTTATCAATATGCTAATATTAATTATAATAGAAATCCCAAAAGAGCTTATCCAGTGTTGTGAGTTTTGTGCATTTAATAAATAACTTTTACTTTTACTTTATAAACTAGCATGGTTGAGAGTAGATTTAACTTGTATCAGCAATATCAACTCCTCCTCTGTTTTAGTTTAAAAAAATGTTTATTTCAGGCCATTAAAAACAATATTTAACAGGTACAATACAATATCAACACCACATAGTTCCAGTCCATCCTACACCGTTTGGTTTTGGCACACAAAGTATTATTCTCACCTTGAGAATGGCACTTTTCCCCTGAAATCTTTAGAAAATGCAGTACCTGGTTACTGGATCTGTGACAATTGTCTGCAATATATTTAAATGTGAATTTTTTCTTTGCAAATTGAAAACATTATTTTGAAATTATTTTTGCAGGCTGCCATTTACAGATACTGCATGTAACCCAGATGCCTTCAGCGAGTGCCGTACCAGGCAGCAGTATAACTTTAGAATGTAACTACAGCCTCAGTAGCTTATATGAGATGAGTGCCGGTTCATTTAAGTGGTACAGGCATGTACCGAATGGTGATGAAATTTCAAATACACACAAACATTATAAAGGCAGAATTGTAAGAACAAATAACGATGATTTCAAGAAGAAAAAGTTAGCTAACATTGAACTGCAGAGAGTGGAGCTCGCAGACACCGGGTTATATATATGTGAAGTTTCTGCAATATACAAAACGCCAATAACAGAATATGGGAAAGGGACATTTCTTAATGTTACAGGTAAGATTGTGTAATATTTCTTAACGAATGTGAAACAAAAAATAAATACAAGACCAATTCCATTTAGGCACAGGTTCATAATAGTAACCCTTGCAGTCAATTTCAAGTTCCCCCGAAGAAGCCAGTGTGTGTTTTCTTGGAAGTTATTGTTTAGAATTAACTTAGTTTGTTACTACAGAGGGGAGACTGACAGATTAACATTATTGGGGCTCAGACCTGTTACATAATGGGGCAGGTGCAGTGCATAACACAATGACAAGATTTCACTTCAGTTACGAGTAACAAGAAGCACCGTTAAGACACACAACTCAAAAAAAATAATGAACACTTTCTAAAATTTGCCTATAATACCAAGGATAGAAAATCTCTATCATATGGGGTGATTTTGACCTCACAAGTACATTAATATATTTTGAGGGGTTTTTTTATTATTTGCATTGTGTGGCTATTATCAATTCTAAATATATTATATTTATGAGCATATAGCTTATGTGTATTATTTCTGGAAATGCCAAAAAATATTTTACTGGTATACAGTATTGAGATTCCCTTCTGCCTTTCAGGTGCTCCAGAAGTCATTCCTAAACATAACCCTTTTATCATACGTGTGTCTGTAATTGGAGGAATTCTAATCATTTTAATTTCATCTGCAGTTTTATTAAAATACGTCAGACAAGGTAAGAAATATCTGGAAAATACAATGTAATGCTAACGCAAAGTATGATGTTTTAAATACAGTTGAAGTGGTAATACAGACTGTAGGGTTAAACACCCCACCTACCTCACAGGGGTCTCAGTAATAGTGTCCAGAGAAAGCTTTAACATGCAGTTGTTTAGAAGGCAGTGCAGGCCCACTGATTCAGCTCCAAGATAAGCAATACAGCCATGTTAGGATTAGATAAGACTTGCCAAAACAGGGGGGAGGGGGCTATGGTATAGTGGTGGGCTAAGAAATATGTGGCCGTATAGTGTGATGGAAACTTAATGTGTATATTTATGCCTCAAATAGGTGCTTTTAAATAGTATATGCAGGGTATATTGCTGGGTACAGTGCCCTCCACAAATGTTGGCACCCTTGGTAAACATGACTAATCAAAGCTGTGAAAATGTGTCTGTATTGTTTAACCTTTCGATCTTTTAAAAAAAAAAAAAATACACAAGAACACTCTGCTCTCCAGGATATCAAACAATTCCAAACACAACACAGGTTTATAAAAAAAAAATATTATTGGCACTTTTTATGTGCTGCCTCCCTTTGCCAAGATTAACAGCTCTGAATCTTCTCCTATAATGCCCAATGAGTTTGGAGAATACATGGTGTCTCTGGCATACTCGCAGCTGCCAGTTGGATTGTGCAGCTGCACATTATATTTTTTGGCCACATGGTTCTTCTGCCATCAAATTCTGTGTTTATACTCTTGCAGTGTGCAGCATATAATGACTGGAAAGTCCCTTTAATGTATCTGATTTTCTTTTGTGAATTATACTGCAACAGTAGACAAACACATTATTTTCCTCTCCCACAGCTAACTCATCCACCAAAGAAGTGTTACTTCTTTTTCATTATGTATCTTCACTAAAATCTTCACTAAAATGTTAGCTTCCCTGTTTTAATTTCAACTTCTCCACAGAAGACCAATTGCTTTCAGTGAGTTAAAAATTAAAGGTACAATTATTTTCACTGAATAAAGTTTTTAAGGCTACCATGATGGGGGACAACCATTACAAAAACACAACAACTAATTTTATTGCAAGACAGGAGGCTCCAGGCCCGGCCCAAGACTTAATGCCGCCTCTTTTTTTGCCTTTTTCGTTTTTTTTTTTTTTCCCCCTACCTTGTATTTTGCTGGGAGTTTAGCGGTGTCTTCCTCTTAAGGACTTTTTTTCTCAGTTTCGTCAGAGGTCATGACGTGGAGTAAAGGCTTGGAACAAGGCCTGAAATCAACCCAAGATAAACTCTTTGATATTGTGGGTGCCATTACCCAAATTCTGTCTTTGGTGGACCGTGCCCTGCTACAGGATTCCATACTAGACCCTAAACTAATTAGGGAATGGGACCTCAGAATTGTTTGCCTGCTAGGCAATGCAAATGTGGCTATTTCCACTGAGGAAGGCTGCTCTACTACGGATGGATCCTCGCCCAGTGGAACTGGGATCCAAGGAATTGGGCCTCTCTGCCAATGCCTCCTATTCGGCGATACTTTTGTGAAAGAGTTGAATCGCTATGTTTCAGTTATGACATCATGGACAAAAGCCAAGTCTTCTATGCGCAAAGTCTTCAACCCAGACACCCGTTTTTCCGCCAGGGCTGGACGACAGTTATTATGGCAATTCAATTGCCTTCCATTCGGCCTCAGTTCAGCCCCTTGGTGCTTTACCAAACTCCTCAAGCCAGTCATGGCTTTCTTTAGGTCCAGGGGCACAAGATCCATCATTTATTTAGACGATATACTTCTTTTTTTCCCCAGAATCCAGAGCTCCTGCGATCTCAAACTTCATTTGTCATAGAGACCCTACATATTTTGGGTTTCCTGTCAACATGCATTTTACCTCAGACGACTGCCATCCTACGATCAACCGGTACAACTTACTACAGAGGTGCGTGGCCAATGGTGGCTTTTCCACATGCAAGCCTGGAAAGGCCGAGCTATTTTCGTCTCTCAACTGGATTTCGTTCTCAAATCCGATGCCAGCATGTTAGTTTGGGGAGCAACATCGCTTACGGAGGCCACAGGCGGTCGGTGGTCTCAGGAGGAGAGAGCATTACATATAAATCATCTAGAACTCATCGCGGGTTCATTCGCAGTCTGGCAAAAGATTGCTTGGACTGCTGTCTTCTCTTGCGGATGGACAATTTTTCTGCAGTTCGATACATCAATCGTCTCGGAGGAACGAGATCCAAAGGACTAATAGAACTTACAAAACAAATTTATCATTTTTGCTTCGAAAGAAACATATCCCTGTTGGCAGAATATGTTCCAGGAGTGGAGAACCAAACCGCAGATTGGTTTTCCAGGAATTACAGAGATGCCAGCGACTGGATGATCCACAGGAAAGTCTTTTGTTCCCTCAATTCCCTCAGGGGTCCTTTAACGCTAGAACTGTTTGCATCTCGCATAAACTGTCAGACAATGGAATTTTTCAGTTGGCTCCCAGACCCGGAGGCTCTAGTTACGGATGCATTCTTGCAAACTTGGCCTCCATCGGGAGCTTATGCTTTCCCTCCTTTTTCCCATATTCCCAGTGTCATCCAGCACCTCCTCAGCACCCAGATAACTGTAGTTCTAGTAACTCCGTTATGGCGCTCCGAACCTTGGTTTCCAGCTCTTCCCATCCTCTGATTCTCGAAGGCCGTCTCTCCTTAGTTACTTGGACGATTTCCGGGGATTTCACCCTGTCCAGGAATGTTTTCCTCAGGCAAATCTTACAGCTCCATTAATATGTCTCGTTCAGCCTTATTGAATCCAAGGAGGGTCCCATTGGAAGGGAGCCTTTAGTTTGTCGTCTTCTCAGAGATATTAATTTACGTCAACCTCTGAATGCTCGGTATGATTAATTCTGGGATTTTTATGGCAGTGGCCCGATAATGATTATTTGACATTACGTCAATTATCGGCGAAACTTACCATATTGCTTTGCTTACTTTCATTTTGTCGTGTGTCCGATGTTCGAGCATTGGATATCGGTGCCATTTCTTTTTCTCCAGGAGTTATTTTCTCAATTCATAGGCGAAAACTTCTTTGACTTCTATTTCTTATCCTTATCTCACTGAGGATCCCACACTCTGTATCGCTAGATGTCTTCGGGCTTACCTTGCTTCTACTCGTCCTTTTCGTCCAGTTTCAGCTTCTCAACTTTTAATTTCTTATTCTAAACCTTTTCATCCGGTTTCCTTGCCAACCTTAGCAAGATGCATTTGTTGGTTTCTCACTCTCGTAGTTATCGATCGTCATTTTGGGGCGCATTCTGTCCAAGGGGCAGTGGCTTCAGGTGCTTTTTTCGCTGGAGCTTCTCTAACAGATATTCTTCATACAGCTGATTGGTCACGTGCCCCCACTTTTAGGGCATTTTATTTTCGGCCATTATCTTCTGCTGTGTTGCCTTTATTGGCCCAACGTTAAAAAATTGCAAATATGAGACTCCTGTCTTGCAATAAAATTACAAAATTATTCTAGACTCGATGACCGAATAATTGGAATTTTAATAAAGACAGGAGGCAAATATTTGACTCCCTCCCACCCTTTTGATAGATTCTTCTTATTTTATTTAAGTTTACTTATGTATATTTATTTCTGCTTAGTGGGATGTTGTATCTTATTATCTGTATATTTGCGATATCTCTCATTGTATTTTGATTATTTTATGCTTATAGCAATCAGATACTGTCATGTGTCTCTCTTTTTTTTTCTCAGGCTTAACCTTGATGCTTTGATCAAGTTTTCTTCAGACAGTTTACTTACCTGTTCGTATTCCATTTCCATGGTTCGCGTGCTGCAGAAAGAGGAGGAAGGAGGGGCTGCTTCCATGATTATATTGTTGAACTTTTTTATGATTGGTTACCAATGTTCTATTTTTATCTTTGCTGCTAAGGTGACAGTAAAGAAAGTCAATGCAAATATTCGCCTTCTGTCTTTATTAAAATTCCAATTATTCGGTCATCGAGTCTAGAATAATTGTGTAATTAAAGGTGGCTGCAGAAGCCTTTACTCTGGTGAAGGAGGTTTCAGTCAATCAAGAGAGATTTCTGATTGGCTGTGTGTCTGATGTATGTGTGTGTGTGTAGGTGACTGTGTTTGTCTGTGTGACTGTGTGTGTAATGTTTGATAATAGAGGGTGCTAATTTTCTGAGACTACTCATGTCTGGTAATGGAGGGGGTTAATTGTCTGTGACTTCTT
This sequence comes from Spea multiplicata, assembly GCA_009364415.1. Classification (NCBI taxonomy): domain Eukaryota; kingdom Metazoa; phylum Chordata; class Amphibia; order Anura; family Pelobatidae; genus Spea; species Spea multiplicata. Next base: position 1,332 of record VKOC01008835.1, on the reverse strand, counting down.
ATGTCTGGTAATGACTGTATGTATATTATAATATAAATATATGATACAATCTAAAATCAACATGGTTCCTGAAGCTTCCTGATCATTTCTATAATATAAAATGTATTTTATGTGCGTACACCTGTGGAGTAATCTCATCCACCCCATAATGAATCTTTAAATGGCAGAAATAAAATGTGGGATAAGGTGACCACATTTTTTAAGATATTGCGGGATGAGATCTTTGTCCATAACTGCTTGTATGCGCCATCTTTGTGCCCAAATGGCTTGTCAGTGTCCCCAAAAGGCCTTTTCTTTATCATTTTTGCACCCTAATGGCATGTCTGAACCATCTTTTTTCATGGGGTAAATTGAATTGGCCGGTTTCAACAATGTCCCAATTAACACTGGGGGCAGCATGACCACATGTCAAATTTCCAATTGAAAAAATGCACATGTCCCAAATGTGGCCTTTTAGCTGTCAAACAACCCAACAAACCGTGCGTGGGGGTGTCACTGTACTCAGGAGATGCTGCTGAACACTTTATGTTGTTGTTTGACAGTGACATATACCAGGAACTGTAAATTCATACCTGCAGTAGAATGTGCGTGTAAAAAAACACTACTGCAAACTTTGAAGAAGGCTTGTGGGTAAAATGTGTACATGGAAAGAGTTAAAATACCAGCATTTGAAATACCCTGGGTGTCTAGTTTTCAAAATATATGATTTGATAGGGTAAATTGAACTGATCGGCTTAAAAAATATCCCCAAACAGGATATGTGGGCAGAATTTTTTTTAACATGTCAGAATTCCAATTTGAAAAATGCACACTTCCTAATTGTGGCCTTTTAGAGCCCAATCAACCCGACAAACCCATACATGGGTGGTATCAATGTACTCAGGGGATGTTGCTGAACGCATATTGTGGTGTTGTCTGATAGAGACAATTCATACCTAGAGTACAACACGTGTGGGGAAGAATATACACAAAAAAATACTACTGCAAACTTTGACAAATGTTGGTGGTAAAATGTGTGCATGGAGTTAAAATACCAGCATCTGAAATATCCTGGGTTGTCTAGTTTTCAAAAATATATGTTTTTATTGGGATCATTGAACTGGCCAGACTCAAAGATGCACCAACTAGGACATGGGCACAAGATCACCAAAGTTCAACATTGTATAATGTGCATGCCACAAATGTGGCCCTTTTGCCTCTAAACAGCCAGGCAAACCCATGAATGGGTGGTATCACTGTACTCAGGAGATGTTGCTCAACACATATTGGTGTGTTGTATGACAGTGTGACATATACCAGGAGCCATAAGTTCACACCTGAAGTAAAATGTTT